>VCRD01006768.1:3581-24998 GCA_006783055.1 Trinorchestia longiramus
GTGAACGTACAGCAAATTCTTAAATTTATTAACAAATTAGCTGTATAGATCACTATAATACGTAATCTAATAGCTAACAAAACAAAAGTATCAGGAGTTGACTGCCGGGCACGTGGAGGACGAGACTGAACCCTTGACCTAACTCAGGACTGCAGAGTTCCGAGCATCTGAGCAGCAGCAGTAGTACCAGTTCATTGAACGGTACCCAGTTTCCATCAGCTGAAGATGTAAAAAGTGCTGTTTTGACCCAGGTCAAATCGTATGAATCTGTTTTACACAGATGGACTTGAAGGCTGGTATTAACGTTTACAGAAGTGCATTGACCTAAAAGAGCATTATCGAAAAATAAACATTATAACTTTGACCGTGTTTTCTCCACCTGTTCTTCATCCACGAACCTTTTGAAGCATCCTCGTAGTTTTTATGATAATACAATTGCGTAGTTTTTAATTATGGAGGTATTATTTCAATATATACGACTGCTAGCTAATTATTTTTATTTAACGAATTAGTGATGATCATGTGATATTAGCAATCCTACTGTCTTCCATCTCTGAGAAAAGTGAGTTTTTGGTAACAAATTTCCGCCCCTTACAATGAAAATGGTACTTCAAAATCTGTTTCCAGTGCATGACAGCTGTTCATTACCAGTTAGAAACGAAGTCTAAAGTGTGAACTATTACACAGGGGAAACAAATATGCACCAGTTTCACCTGGTCACGCAATTAAGATGGCTGGAAGAGAAAACAATAGTCATTGCGCTTCGAAAGATATGCTATTGTGACAAATAGTTTATCGCTGTTGATCTGAAGATGATGATTTTTTGAGGGTCAGCAAAGAGAGTACAACACGGGGTTTCGTTTCATGTCTCTAGAACAGCAGGTAGAATGATGAGCACTGAGTACTGAATAGAGTAATTACCTCTGTGAGAAAGCATGATGATCGTACCAAAAATGTTATTATAAAAGTACTGTTGATAGGAAAAGTATCATTTAACCCTCTTCGTGCAATAAATGTGCTGTAAAAAACAGTTGATATGTATCAATAATACATTAGTTAAATGTTCAGCACTAAGCATGGAAAAGTAAAAGTTAACGATTTTTACAGGAACACAAATAAACTGACGTGCAATTAACGACCAAAAATTGTGTAAAAAATTAATTATTTAAAAGTACTAAAGTATTGATTTCCAGTGAATCATCAATGAAGAGTTGAAGGATCCGAAATCGATTTATCGTCGAAACAGGAGGATAAGTATTGCCTAATTTGGTAGGGAAGTGCCGGGTACATAATCAAGCAAAGAAAATAAGACAAAAAGTGCTGAACTCCATTGATACAAGAACGGAAAATATGCTGAATATGGGCGATAATTCAATAAGGAAATTCGAATATAGCACACGGAGCAGTTTCACAGGTCATTATGTGAACACATTCTTCCTCTGTGCCGTGAACGGTCAACTCTGTGTTCCAGGGTCGTCACCACAAACGCAGGAGCAACGCCATATAAACATTTTATGAATTTGATAATATTCGTCTCACGTGCTATTCGTAGTCAAATCGGTTTGCATTTGGCGCGGACCAACGACCATGCGGTGGGGATCAACACAGACATCCACTTTAGGTGTACTCGAGAGACGACTACATTGTGTGGAGACCACACAATGGAGATTAAATATTCTAATTTTGCGAGTGTAACCACGCAAAATAAACCTCCTGTAAATTCTTTCAACTTGGGTGTTGAACTTCAGAATAACATTAAACAACCCTGAACCCGTAGAGCTGCATGGACTCGTTTTCGAAGCTCCAATAAATTTGGAACAGGAAAAAGAAGAAGACTATATTGTAGGCACCTTAGGACTGCGATATTAATTCAAAACAGTCGGTAAATAACAGCTGAGTTATACAATTCAAGTTAACAAATATAAGCTCTGGATTTATTTGTTCTTATAACTCATGTTATACAACTGGAATATTGCGTTAGATGTCTACTAAGGGCTCGTTAATTACTTCGCTTGTTTATTTGAGCATTCAAGGAGCTAGGCAGTCAGGTCTAGTTTATTTACATAGTTAAGAATGCTGAGTGTTTTTCTACCTCTTCTGCTGTGAATACACAAACTACCAGTATTTTCTGGGGATTTAAAGCATAAAGTTACGGGGTTTCAGGTAAGTTTTCTCGATAGAACGTTGAAAGGAAGTGTGTATTGAAAATAAGGTGTGTATTGTTGGCTTCGAATTTGTTCAAACTCTCCTTATAAATTTCTCTAGGCTGTCCATACACTTATGGCTTTGCAAGTCTTGTAACTCCAGAGATGCCTGCTGCAGAGGTGAGTTTAAGTATTGCCCTCGTGTGGAAAACGCTGCTCGTTTCCTTGGGGAAACGCAGTTAGATGTCTTATTTGAGTGTTGTTTTTATGTACAAAAATGTGCTATGGTAGAACTCTTTATTACTTTTCGGAATTATCGAGTAACCTCTAATTCCGTATTGGGAGGATTAAGGATGTCCGAATATGTGATGCATTTCCTTGTTGTTGCTCTATATTAATTTTCCATTTATCGGTGGCAGCAGTTTCTGTCATGATAACAACACCCAGTAAACGCCCCAGTTTAGCTCGCTCAACTTTACTGAAATGAATGTCATGTTTTTCAAGAGATTATGCCTGATGCGCTGGGACGTCAGATCTGAGTCGAGGTTACCTTTTTCTGTACACATTTCGTTAACTAATTCATTGATTAGTCGAATCTGAGAATTTTAATTTACGCCTTTTGTTTGCTGAAGAAGCTTTCTTAGGGTGCTCATTTTTAACTTAATTTGGAATTTATATACAAAAGTTTTATAATGTTAAATGAGTTCTTCTGGAGGCCGAATTTTGATTTCATGAGTTCTGTAGTGAAGTATGACTGCGTTTTTTTGTGCACCATAGTTTGTCTAATAAGTGGGCAGCTTCCGTCATTCGCATCTCAGAATGGTGGAGTATTTTGCGCTCGGCGATTCTGCTATCTCGTATGAGAAATACTCTACGTTTCCCATTGATTCGTGCTGCTCTTTCTTTATTCTTTATAATTCGAATTCCTTTGGCGATAATTTTAGTTAAATTCCGAAGGGGTTTGTTGTTTCGGAAAGGTTGGACAAAAGGTTTCTGTGAACTTCGTTCGTTAGATGTTCGAGCTATCCTCTTTTGTCGTGTTGATTTCATTTTTCATTTTGTCCCTAAATGTGTGAGAACGGTTACTGACGTCACGATGAAATTAGGTGCAATGGGCATAAATGATCTGGAATTCACGAGAGGCCCGACATTTTTGTTTCTTATTGTCTGTGGAATATTTGTTTCTTAGTGAGTAGCTTCATTGATGTTCATCAAAGACCAATTCTGTCTACTCCAGGGGCCGGCAAACTTTTCAGTGTATGGGCTGCATTCAGAAATTTAAAGGGGCGTATAGTAAGTGAAATAATTGTTTTTTAAAATCGCGAAAAAAAGTCTTTTAAATACTAAGAAAACAATTATATATGAATTATGATTTTAAAACAAAATTTAAAAGAAACACCTCTGTATGAAAAACAAAACACCTCAATAAGTAACAGAATAATATAAATGACAATGGTACATCTGACTGCAGTCATTTACCAGTTTGTTAAATTAGGTGTCGTCAAGTTGTTTGTGCTGATCCTTAACACTAACTGAAGATTTGAGTCTGTGAGAAGTGATCTGTTCTTTGATTTGTTAATTGCCATTATAGAGAAAGTCTGACCGCAAATGTAAGTTCATGCAAACAACACAAACACCTTTCTTGCAACTTTCTTCAGATTTTTAAACATTTTTGAGTGCTGAGATTCATAAAACTCGACCAATGGTTTACTTTCAAACATCTCCTTTAAAGAAGTATCGCTTGTAAATCAATCAGTTACATCTGCAGTTTTTCAGTAGCTGTTTCAATGTCACAGGCTAAATATGAGCTGACCGTATTGAATTGTCCTTCAATCGCCTTGAAATTAGCAAATCTTCTGATAAATTCATCTTTTAAAGCGATCAGCTGGGAACTGTACTTGTCTGATAATGCTTGTGTAACCGCTAGTATTTTCAATTAAGGAAAATGGACAAAATTTTGCTCATTCACCTGCTTGGCAAAAAGTCTAAGTTTCCATTGAAAGACACTTTCAGGTACAATTCATGAGCAAATACACCTTTTCCCTGTAGTATTGTCTTTAGCTATTCAGCTTTTGCATTATGTCCACAGCAAATGCGAAATCACAAACCCTTTTTTTACTCTCCATTCTTTTCAAAAAAATCACAAGAGATGTCTTTCATTTTGAAAAACATGCGAATTTCTGCTTTCAGGTTCCACAACCTCATTAATACTTTTCGCATGCTTAAGCAGTGGACATTTGTGTGGTACAGCACATTAGTAAAATCTACTTCGATGTCTTCAAAGAAACTTCGGAATAGCCTGTGTTTCAGTTCTCGTGCTCTTACTGAATTCACTGCACGCACCACGGAATCCATAACATGTTTGAGTTTAAAAAAAAGTCTTACACAGTCTTTTTGATGTATATATGATGCCATGAAAAAACGATGTACTGTGCAGTAGAAAGTCTTCTTTGATTTTATCAGCCATCAACTTCACAAGATCAGAATGTTTGCCTGTATGTGAAGGAGCACCATCAGTTGTAATACTTGCAAGTTTATCCAGGCTTAATCCAGACCTGATTAGATTGTTAATGGCACTGTCGTACATGTCTTTTCCAGTAACTATGTCATTGAGAGACTATAGATAACAATTTAGTAGTCCTTGCTACCTACCTTGAATAGATGCTTATCTTTTCTTTGATTGCGAGTGTGAACGATGGCATTTACATGTTTGAGTTATTAAGTTCAGATGAAATAGTGTTATGAATATTTTTGCTAAGTGTGGTTTTTACGTTGTTTGATGGAAAACGTGTGAGCTATTTTCTATCTTAATAATTTATTTTTTGTTTACGAGTCATCGGCATGAAGATGGTTTGTAATTACATGGCAACCATTAATTTGTTCGACTTATTTCTAACACCGATTTTATATCTCATTTAACAAACCGAATTTAATTAGCAAGTTCAACGGTTACAACTCACAAATTTCTTTCGTAGGTTTCAAAATTTGGCTCACGCTATTAGGCACTTGAAAAATGCAATCCAAGTTACGTTTTGATATATATAAATTAATCAATGTGCGAAGACACGAGCATTTGTGGAATTTGCAATAAATTAAAAGATCTGGATGGTCTCCTACAAAGTCAGTAAAAATCGACGGAGACTTTTGCGACGCAATGAGCTTTGTTCCCAGTAATTAGTGATCTGTAACACGGTTTCTTTTCCCTCTAGAGCATTGGTTCTCAACCAGGGATAATTCTTCCTTTTGGCGGAATGGAAGGGCTCTAGGAGGGAATGGGAGGACCAAAAAAAGGAATATCTAATATGTCAAATATTAGTATTTTTCAATTTTAAGTATTTTGTAGCATTTCATATACAACAATTCAATTCATATTGCATCATATATGACACTTACCAAAATTTGTGATACAATTATTTGGGCTGTAGTTCAGTGCATTCTGTATCCATGGCGGGAAACTGACTGTCGAATCAACCGCGTTTTAAACTAGTTTTGTTGTGACACCCGCCATGTAAGGTGTTGTGCGTGGATCGGCTGGCTGTTAATTTACTTGTTCTTGCAGTTTTCAACTTTTAATGGGTAAGTAATAAACCAGATCAGGTGTGTAAATTATTGGTCTATGTTGTTTCTTAGTAATAAAGAAATTTATAGGGAGCTTTTTTATGTTTAGGTGCCGTAGCAAAATGTTTATTAACACTGCAATATTCGCAGCTGAATGCAGGTGGTTGTCTCTGGACTAGTAAATTAGTGTCTGTTCATTTGTGTAGTATATCCCAAATATATTGATATTCTTACTTGTTATAAATTGACCGTATTCTCGAGTTTCCACAAATACTTGATCATGATGATTATTTTGAAAATTTAAAAAAATAAAGTTTGAAAGAAACAAGGGGGAATGACTGAATTATTGATCATTTAGGGGGGAATGGCGACGAAAAGGTTAAGAACTACTCTTCTAGAGGCTGGATTGAGTGGAATTGAACTCGGTCAAATGCTACAGAACACATATTTTAAGTTTGAAGCTGGTAACACTACATAACTAATGTCCGTTGTGTGCTAAAGTCAAATGATCATAAACACACACGCACAGATGGGCAGAGAGACACAAGTATATGTGGAACTGCACTCACAGGTGTCAATACAGACATTCCGAGAGACACCTAAAATATAGTAATACACACACATAGGCTCACAAACATAGGCGCATACGTGTACACGCACGAGCAAGGATACACGTATTTTTGAATGCGTGTGTTTGCATGTGTATTAGTGTCGGCGTGTGTGTTGGTGCATGCACGCATGCAAGTGCTTGTGAGTGGGTGTGTGCCTGTACTTGAGTGTTTGTGTAGGTGTATGAACAAGTGTTATTGTGTGCGTGTAAGAGAGGATAGTGCGTTTAAAATTTTTTCATGAATATATGAAAATAGGGCGAAAGTTAGCAAAACTAACTTATTTTTTCTGCTTTCGGCTTTTGTATTTTCAACACCGTAACATCTACTGTCAAAAATATTCCCTAAAATGTCGGTTTTTGTTTTCATCTCACGAGTGAGCTTTAAGTAATCGATTAAAATAGAATATGGCAATAGGAACAGGAATATGATTTGGTCCATTCTCCGTAGCTACCCCATGAATGGGATGATAGATTTTCACCATGCCGTATAGCGTGAGGGCATCAATCACGCACATGCATCTCAATTATAAAAAAATATATCAATCCCATGCGTACACCTTAATCAGTTACAAGTATTTCAGTCACACAAACATACTGCAAACATCCATACACAGGCTCAGAGTTAAGAATGATATGGAATTGGTTCTTTACCAAATTGGGGTTCCTCTCTCAAAATTTATCGAGATGATTTTGAATGTGTTCACAGTGCCAGCATAAAACGATATTTTTGAGTACCTGATTCCAGGTTCTGGAAATTTTGAGTGGAAAGAAGTTTAGAGCTTGGGATGTCGTGTAGGTTTTTAGGGTCAGACGTATTTTCTGTAGTTGTTTGGTAGGGTTCTTCTAGGATAGTTATACAGTTGGGTTCGTAGCTTGCAGATTTATTATTGAGCACGTGAAATCCGTAAACCGAGACCCGTCCGGACAGGGACTATTAAGTAACTCGAACTGAATACAAAATTTAGGAGAAATATTAATATCCCGAGACAGCTGAGTATACATAAGACAACTGCTGAGTAAAACACTAAGGTATCGTACCTAATTAGCTGGCAGTTAAAGAAATCCAAAACGAGATGTCTATAGGCAGTTTCACTCCGAGGCTGTGGAATTTAATCACCGTATCAAAACGGCTGGTCGATCGTTTTAGTGTGCCCATCCTAAAATACTCGAACGTAGAGACTTGAGTGATACAGTCAACCCTCGATAAGACGGACTACTAGAAAGCCACCTGGAAGCCAGGATCACCTTCCGTGTCATCTAACCACGTCCTAACATCATCTTCAGACACTTCTCCTTCGCCTGCCCTTCTAAGGATATCCGGACGGCGTCCGTCTTATCCGATATCCGGATTACCGAGGTCCATCTTATCGAGGGTTGACTGTACGAAACTATCCAGTGATATTTGCTCCCTGACGCAATAGTTATTATTCAAATTATACTACACCACTACTTTTTCAAACACAAACTAAATAATTCGAATAAAACGTGACTACATCGAAATGAGATTTTGTGGTACAATTTAGCTGACAATTAACTCATTGTTTCGCAAAAGGAAATCTTGGTAAGAACTGTTGCTTAAGGCTATACAAAGGGAAACCTTAATATTTCATTTTGCATTACGGACTGCGTGATAAACTCAACTCTCAACAATAGGAATACTGCAGACACTAGGTAAATTATTTACCGCATTGTGGAATAATGTACGACAAGAGATCCATCGAATTACTGAAAAACAATCACCGGCATTAAACAAACTGCTAAGCCTACAAAGGAACGTTTAGGCCAAGCTAAAATGATAAGTTTAAGGAATAACTGGTAAGTAAGTGAAACGCAAAACTCCCTAACACATTGTCAATAGAAACTTACCCGTCAGAGAGACTGAAAGCGGGAATAGAATTGTTGTTCACTGGATAATGGTTGTGCGCCGACTGACGGGCGTTTAGTTTTAGAACCTGTGGTTGCCTACGTTCTTCCATAAACGAGAGTTACCATTTGAAGTCACGACTATGATTAAATTTTACTTAATAAAAAACAATCACGAGTTGCGTGAAATAAGTATAAAGATTTACTCCAAAATATTACTAAGTTTAATAATATTTAATACTAAAATAATCACGATATGTTGCGGCCCTACAGGTTTTCTTATCAGTTGGTGGCCGTTGTTTCTGGTTCACATGTAATCGTCTCTGTTAAAAAGCCCTCTTAGGGGAATATCGTTAAAGCCATTGAGATACTTATAGGTCTCGATTTGTTGTCGCAGTTTTCTTTGTTCTAGGGAAATATGTAGTGAATCGCATGGCTCTACCACAAACGAATATCGCGACGAGGCTAGCTTTCATCGAGGAATGAGCAAACAGAACACAGGAAGTGAATCCAGCGACGAGGCTAGGTTTCCGTTACGACCGGAAGCACGTCGTCGACCAGTGAGATGTCCTGCTCAGGCAGCAGTGCCCAGCCAACCGCCCTATATAACGAGGCTGTAACGCCCTGTGTCACGGACTCTATTCCATGCACTTCCAAAGTCAACATCTCCACAGGAACTCTCGTCAACTGAAAAAAACACACAGCCAACAGCAGATCAAAGGAAGCAAAATTCAGTCATCCTGTCTGCGGACAGGATAGGCTCAAACAACCCACGCACTAATAAGAAGTGCGCGCGCTAGAATTCGCCACGCGCTTCAACTCTATACTTCCCAGCATACTACCGACAAGATGTCAGTACGCCAGTACTCGACGTCAAGACGTGAGCAACAAAGGAAGTAGACGTAAGAATTAATATAATATTCAAATGCCTAAACACAAACTATTAAACTCATCCTGCCTTTAATTGCCTTTTCTCCTTTTGGGTTCCTCGACGGTCCCTTACTCCCTCAAGCGCTCACGCCGAGTAAGACTCAAATAAAGATATTCTATGTATGCTCGGAGATAAGGGATGTTTGAGGGTTGGGACTGAAGAGTATTATAAAAGAGATCACTACAGATGATCTCGATCTTGTGGAGACGCCCTTCGTAACTGAGATTACGTAGTGCAGGAACCATCTTCGTTGTTTCATGCTGAATTTTTTTCCATTTTGTTATTGTTTATTCGGAGGGTAGGAGACCATAGTTTCACTACATATTCTAGATGTGGTCCCACTAACGCCTTACAGAGCAGTAAGATGATTTTAATATTGTCATATACCATCCCTGCAACCTGCTGAACGAAGCCAAATTATCCCCTTAACGTTTTCACGAATGTAGTGTTGCCATTAGTTGTGAAATAGATATTTTATTAAATTAGAGGTACAGTTAATATATAGATGTAAAGGTCAAATATATAACATTGCTTCAAAAGATTATTTAATTTCCGCTCAGTAAGAAAAGTTCTTAGCATTGCTTTACAGAATTCTGCGCCAGTTCCTTTTCGAAACGTTCATCGTATCTAATGACTGTTCAAGTGAAACAGATCGACTTTGATTAGCTGTTTCTACCTCCCACTTTGTGCTGTGGAACAACTTTGAATACCCCCGCGAGACGTTTTCTTTTCTAATATATTAAGGGGTTGATCAAATTTGATAGTTGCATGAGGGTTTCCAAAGACACGAACAACGTGGATGTACGTAGAAACTCTCGTTAGTTTTAAATTATATTCCAAAAAAGTAAGTTCATTGACGATAAAGTAATAAATCCAAATTTAAGCAGGGTTATGAATATGGACGAGAAGATTGGAACTTAGGATTACTAACAATGAAATATAAAACGAAGGTTAATGTCTGTCAGAGCATAAAGAGGCCGACCAGTTGCTCTATCACTCGGCCTAGCACAACTAAAGAAGTGAGTCGTTCCGAAGCCACTATCGAAAAAATAACTCCTGTATTAAAATCGGGCTGTCACTGGGAAAAAGAGTAATGGTTAGTAAGAATATTTTCCTTCACAATTCACTACAGTGTGTTCCTCCCAATGCACTGCACTCCTTCCAGTACACTGCACTCTTCTCAGATCAACTGTAACCTCATAATGTACTCATATACTACTAGTACACTGCTTTTCTACCATGATACAGCCTTTATTTTGGCACATAGTTTTTTTCGGCAATTTTCTATTACAAAAATGTACAACTTTTATTCGACTCAAGGCTGTAAAAAAAATTCCAGCGTTATCGGTAGTAAAAACAAAAGCTCATCCATGTGCCGGTTTGGTCAGAAAACTATTTAATCTGCATTTTTTGCCAAAAAATACATTAGATGGAGTGCGTGATATTCATGATATCGAACTGGCCAAAAACCATTGATTTGTTCAGCTCGCCAAGCATATCTTGACCCTGGAACGACGGATAAAAATAATCATCAATGGAGACTAGCTGGACCTATGAGGCCCAGTCACGACAACTATTTTTCCTTTCAAACAACGTAACAGTAAAGTCATGTATATTTGTTTTATTGATATTATTAATTGAGGTTCATAAATACAATATTTGACAACTTTAAAGAATATATATGAATAAATAACACATATACCTTCATTTGTTAAAGCAATACTTTAAATATTTAGAGCATACCTGAAAAAACATCAAAAATTTCGTAAGTAGGAACAACAAAACTTCATTTTAAATCATTTAACTGAACATTTTATAAATATATTCATTCTGTATAATCATTAGTAGGAAGCAAAACTAAAAGTCAAAACAAAATGCAAAACCATATTTCTAGCAAAACAGTTGCAAAGCAATATACATGAAAAAAAATAAAAATCTATTTCAGTGTTTGATACAGTTTTGACAAAACATTACACTATGTTTGTTTCAAAAATATTTTATTGACATTTATGGCAGTACATCATAGATTTCCTGTGCTTGTTGGAATGACACACATGACACCGTTTTCTTTTCTTCGTAATGGGTAAAGATCAGCGCGAGGCTACAGATAAAGATAGCTGTGGCTCCTCAACTAAAACACCAGCAAGTAACATGGCTAATTTTATGAGTAGTTCCCGTCGCCTAAGCTTTTTGATACTGTTGGGCACTTGAAGTTTCAGCCAGATAATATTGCATTTAGTGCACTAATGTCACTCATATTGAAAAATATCACCATTAGCCATCTCCGTGTCATTCGTTTGGTGCCGTAGTGGAACTCCTCCTTTTGTGGAATTGTAATATTATTTGGAATTGAATAATATTATAATAAATAATATATATATATATATATATATATATATATATATATATATATATATATATATATATATATATATATATATATATATATATATATATTATAATAATTTGAATTATTAAAATATAATAATTTAATTATTTCTGGCTTGTTTTTTGTTGTCAATTTGTCACTGTGCATGGTACTTAGTGATGTCACTACTTTTTCTTTCTAATGGCAGTAAGAAATAATTGTTACATCTTTCTAAAAACCATACATTGTAGTGCAAGGTTTTCTTCCTTTTGGATTTGTGGAGGCGACAGGTAATTCAGTTCGTTTTTTTGGTTGATTCCAACTAATGTAAGTTTCTGCTGCAAAAGCTTTCTTCCTAACTGCAAGCTGGTAAATAAATTATCACACCTAATATTGCTGCCGCTTTTATTGTATGAGTCAGACAGTTGTAACAACATTAGTGCTTAGGTTGGAAGCTCTTGGTTAATACCCATGTAAACATCTAAGATCAATGCAAAGCTTGTTTTGCTATCGCAGATAGCTCAAAACTTGATTCCGTAATTCCCGGGTTTTGAAGGTCAATACTGGCGAAAGGGGCACCAACTACAGAAAGAAACGAGCTGTTCGTCTACAGCCCAATTAACGCCAGGAACAAAAGCATCTTGCAAAGTACTATTCCACATGTCAAATACGTTTCTCATGGGTTGAAATTTATCAGAAGATCTATTTTTTCTTCTCTCTGCAGCGTCATCAAAACGCTTAGTACGTAAAATTTCCTGAAACCGATCCCTTGCTAAGATTTTATCAAAAATTAGGCAGCCATCTAATTTATTCTATAGATGGGAAACAGGCTCATATTTTGAAGTGTAAACTCCAATAAAAATAAAATAAATTAATTTTATTTCTAGTAGTGTATACAGTACATATACATTGGATTTTAAATTGTTAACGTTGACATTTTATGAATAGTAACGGTGCTTATCGATGAGATCTTCAGAGAAATAGGGATGCTTCAAGTGAGATCCCCGTCCTCTGTGCTGCAACTTGAAGTCGACGCTCGTGGGGGCTTGTCTATGAGCGTGATTGAAGTGTGGCTTATGTTAAGCGTCTAACGAAGCAGCTGTTGGACATGTGTTTATACCTGTCAACGGTCAGGCACAAACAAACCGTAACAGCCACGGGTAACGATCCCGGGATTGTTGTTGTTGTTGTTTGCCTAGCGGGTGATCCGGAAATACTCAGGGGTGCGGGGGAGGCTCGGGTGGGGGGCGGATATGTGGAGGAAAGTAGGTTGAGAGTGAAGGGACGCTGGAGAGGAAGGTTGCCGTGGGCACCGGGTCCAGTAAAAGGTCCAGAGGGGTAAGGTGGGTGGGGGTGTTGGGGCAGCTGAAGAGGTGGCTGGTGGTCTGGTCAGCGACGCCGCAAGCATGACATGTAAGGTCCTGCGCTGCTCCTATTCGGGTCTGGTAAGAGTTCAGGGCTTTGCTGTGGCCCGATCGTAGTTGGGAGAGCAGTGCAGGTGGATCTGGGAAGGGATCGCTCTTTTTCAGAAATGGGTGAAGGGGACAGTTGGAGGACCCTGTTGGGGCCCGCTGTAGAGATGGCCTGCTGAACTGCTGAGGAGTACAGGGAGTTTAGGGATTGCTTGTACGTGGAGGGAAGGCAGTCCCCGTTTGAAGATAGAAGGTGAGCTATAGAGGATAAAAAGCGGCATTGGAGGGGATGTTTCATGCTACGAGGGTGACTGAGTGAAACGAGAGTAAAGAGTGAAAAAATAGATAGGACTAGGTGAAGAGTATGGAGATGTCAAGTGGTCTTAATCCAAGGAACTTGTGGGGATGACTAACTCTCTCCTCGCACTAGAATGTATCTCATTCGTCACTCGAGTACTTTTTTACACAATGCACGTTTTCTGTTCTTTGAATTTAAAATGGTAAAAATGATTTTCGTACAAACACTGCACTTTAGTTAAAACAGAACTTAGAATGGAGAGATTTCAACGCTGATTCATCACAGTTACCGTAAGTGCCAACAGATGGAAAACGCTATAATGATGTGCTTGTATTCATACAAAATAGGCTTACCCAATGAAGAAGCAGGAATGATTTAGTTTAAGAGATATCAGTTATAGATATATAGTTTTGTATTGACAACCTATCTCCTATAATATCGTCTTACGAGACATGATACAGGCTCTGAAATTTCCCATTTTGGATGCCGTCCACAATCAAGCTATGAGGTTATTCGCCGAAGCATATTTTTGGAGGAAACTTTTGAATCTATAGATAGATGGAACGATATTTGTGATTTTATTTTGTTGGCTTTCATTCATTGTCTGTATAGGAATGAGTGTGATGAATAAAACGCAAAATAATCTATTAACCCGTAGACAGTTTCTCACTAACTCGAAAAATGACTACGTACGGTATTGGATTATACATGCCCTGATGATGTATTCAGGTGCATGGTTCTTTGATCTAGACCAAAACCAACATATTTTCGAAGTGAAACTTTGAATAAGTCTGAAGAATGGACCAGTTTTGTCAATTGACCAACTAGCCCTATCAGTTCCATCTGAACTAGCAGACCGAAAAAATTTCAAATGATTTTCGTACAATGTAAACCACACAGTAAGTAGAAAAAATATGAGAAAGGCAAATTTCTAGACAGTGCCTGCTCATATTCTTCTTTATTAAGGTACAGTGACCGAATAGGTTGACAAAGCATCAACTGAATAATGTTTCTAAAGAAGGTAAGACTGCTGTATTTTCAGACGAACTAAACGAGCAGATTTTTTATTTTAATATAATTCAATGTAGGTGAGCTTTTTTAAAAGGGCAAGTACGACTCCAGCTCTCAGTGTTTCAAAATTAAAGTCACACATGAAACATGTGAGAATCATTGTAACATTCATAATTTGGAAATTTATATCACTATGTAATAGACAGTGTGGTTTATACACAGGGTTTCTTTTAAAATCAATTATAACAAAAAAATAATATCAGTGCTGTTATTGTATATAGGCTAACACTTCACTCATTGCCTACCCTGTATAATCATTTTACCTGAAGAAAAAACGATGGATGAAGAACATTCATTAAACCGATTTTGAACATCACATGTATGCCATTATTTTTGAACTTTGCATCAAATATTTTTCTCAAACACAAATAATACGCAAGTATTTTTAAATCAATCATGAGCATGAACCAAACCAGAAAATAGTTCAAGAAGAAATTAGGCTGAAAATTACTTACTAGCTGCGAGTAGATCATAGAGAAGAGAAAATGGACGTCCTGATTAACTTTCAATATATTATTAAACCAAGGACTACCATAAACAGAACGTGCACAACCATATAGCTGACTACGCTAGCGGAGGCCAGTTCACTGAGCTGAGTGAGCTCAGTTAGTCATCAACTGTCACAGTGCGATCTTTGTCGTAGTCTGTCGCTCGGCTTGAATCGGACATTGTTTATTTCGAGGCACATGGCTGTATTTCTAAGTAGATACTGTTTGTTTACAAAGTTTTTTGCTAATTATATGTATTAAAAATGCCGAACAAGTGTGGGGTTGTAAACTTCCGGGGTTATTATAATAAGGAAGACAGGCGCCGCTTGTTTTACGACCTGAAATCCCTCCCAGTATCTTCAATGTGCCTGCTTCATGTCTGCCATCTCCAAAACCTGCACCTCACCCGGCGAAAGTTGAAGACCAACAACTGAGGTATTTTCTTCAGAAGGATGTGATTACTTCATTTGATGCTTTCAAACCTGAACGTAACTTGCAGAAGCAGTATAAGAACTTGATTATTTCAAGATCGAAAGAAAGGCTTGTGTGTTTGTTCAGGACCGACTACTTCAGTGAGTGTAGCCTGTTTGTGGTTGTCGAAAACAAGCCCACTTTGTGTTCCCCACTGACGTTCAGTACGTTCAAGAACGGCATTACTACCACTATTTAAGACACTTCATCACAACAATGGTTTGAGATCGTATACGCAGTCCGACGAAACTGTGCGCTTGACAATGAACTATGTATGACATCTCGTTTGACAAAACGATCCAAAATGTTGTCACCCATGTCTTCAGCCTATATCAACACCGAGAAGAAGTTGGTATTTTTGACACGTCAGTTGGAACTTTTATTACAGAAGCAGTTTTCCATGAATGATTATTGTTTTGCTCTTCAATCATACCCAAAGTGTAATTATGAACAGCGCAGAGACTTTTTAGTGCTGCCTTGCAAATACAAACTGCAGTATATCACTTCATCTTTTGACAAGGACCAGGTGCTGAGGGAAACATTTGACAACGTCAAGACACTGCAACAGAAGAATGTGTTTCTCTTGGTAGATGAAGTACAGATTCACCCAACTGTTTCATTTTCTGGTAGGTTGCTGAGTGGCATGGCCGAGAACAACCGAGACTGCAAGGCCTCTTCTATTCTGTGCGTTATGATGAAGTCGCTGCACAAAGGGCCTAGTCTGATGATTTCTGACACCCGTCCACAAACTGACAGCAGCATCCCAGCTTGAGCGTGTGAAGGAGGCTGCAGCTGCTATTGAGAGGGCAAGTGGACGTGTTATTGGGTCTATTACAGACAACCACAAGGTGAACCAACAGTATTGTAAACTGTTTGAACGACTAGGTGATTGCTGTGCCACAGACAAGCATCCTTTTGACAACGAGCGTGTCTGTTTTCTCCTATTTGACACAGTACATCTGCTTAACAACTGGAGCTACATTTGCTAAACAACTGCATCCGCAACAATTGGATCAGTGAGAAGGGCCAGAAGATCAGTCTTGACAATGAAACAACGGCATCATTTGCAGACGTCATGGAACTGTACAAGTCAAAGAAAGGCAGTATTCTGACGACTGCTACACTCACTCAATATGCTGTCAACCCTTCAGAGAAAAACTAGGCGAAGAACGCTGTCCTTCAGATCTCTGTCGAGAAGGCGCGGTTGGCTGACTAATCGCTGCAGTTTGATAGGTTTTTGCTTCCATGTCTGTTTGTTTATTTACGTGAATGTTTGTGTTTGTTTGTTTGCATTGGAAAAGTTTTAACTATAATTCATTTTGTAAAGTCTAAAACTGCAGCAACTCAGATTTCTATGAAGTGGTCACTAAGCTCATACAACAATGCATGTTAAGTTCGGCTAAAATTGATATATCTAAGTATTAAAATGCTTTAAACGATTTGGAATTCACTGTAAAACCTTGTTATCCTTTCTATTGCTTTGAAGAAGTAATTTTTGATCAATTTGTCCAATAGAAAATGTTATGTTACTAAGAATGCGATGGCCTCAGCTAGCGTAGTCAGCTATATGGCCGTGCACGTCCTATTTATAGTAGTCCCTGTATTAATTATATAAAGTAGATGGAAATCTAATACTGTTGTTATTAATACGTATTTCTTCAAAAGTACGCAGTCCTAGTGAAGACTTTGTATTTTGATTTTGACTTGATATAGCACTGGTTAGAAAACAAATTTTAAAAGCAGATGAGAAAACGAAATGAATGATGTACTCTTAGAAGAAAGATTTGGCCCCTATTGAAATACATCTGAATTATATGGAAATGTGTTCTACAGAGTGGAAAACCTGCAGTGAGAGCTGCAAACTGTTTGTTAAGTTGTTAGACGTGTAAAAATTATTTGAAGCGCAGTTTACCGAGTGTGAAAACATTGTTTGCAATCTTTTTTGCTTAAATGGAGAAAAAATTGACAGAAAGCTATATTAATTATTACTAAATGCTGTAATAATACTGCATCAACGTTAACATCATATACCGGTCACTAGTAAGTGCAGGGTGTCCCAGCAGAAACTGACCCTTTCCATATGCTCATAAAACCACACCTAAAAGTATTGGACGTTTAAACATCTCTATCCAAAAAAAAATACTTTCTTAATATATTAGCAAAATGTTCTAAACATAATATCCTTGATATGCTATCCATGGTTGTTTCGACAATCTATGACTCTTTAAACTGTCGTTTCCTTTCTTTTCCTTATTTGTGTGAGGACGCTTTCTTCATCAACATCATAATCTCCTCTGATGAAATTCATTTTCACTTGTCCAGGCACATTGATAAATATAATTTTAGAATTTGGAGCAACGTAAATCCCCAAGGGATGCCCAAAAACACTGCACTCCTGTCGTGTGACGGTTCGATATGTAATACCTGTTTTCACTGTGATTGCTCCTTACATCTTTGAAAATGATGATGTCACAACTACACCAGTTAATTGTGAATGTTATCAAACTACGATTTGGGGAATTTCTAATCTCTGAAATTAGAAAAAAAGGGCCTGCAAAATGCTTAGTTTTAATAGGATGAAACCACAACCTGAAAAGCCACAGGAACAACGGCATTGTTGATACAGGGTTTTCTAAACCTTTTAATTTAAAAATTGGATAACAGCTCCTGGTGTCCTAGATCTCTAGATTTGATCTGAACCGACTTTTTCTCGCGGAGATACTTTAAATCCCTAGTCTGTATCTCAAAACCTTCAAATTTCCAGGAAGTTCGAAATAAAATTTGTTATGAAACGTACGACTGTAGCTCGATACGCTAAGGAGTGTCATGGAAACGACCGTTAAATAGCCATAAGTTGTCAAAACACCCATGAACAACATTTGAAGAATATTGTATTCAAAAAATTGTGTTAATATATGACGAAAATCTTTTTAATTCAAATAAAATCAGTTTGAATATCCCGGTGTTTTTATTTTTATTTATTAGCATACAGAGAGAGTCAGTTTTTCCTAGAATACCCTAAAATATATACGATGTAACTGCATGAGCCTATCTTTCTGGGGTCGTAGAATTCGTGGTATTGAACATACATATTTGGTTATTTATGTACACGCACTAAAAATTGAAAAACATCATGCCAAGTAAATAATTAGAAGGAAGATGGCTCCTACTTTGTCGTAGAGTTCACAATGTATTTCAGTCGTGTTAAAGAAAAATCATAAAACTGGAAAATGCCCTGTCCCCAGCTTTTGAAAGCATTCTTGGGTAATAGCGTCACCGTCGTTTTTACAATTAATAAGTAGTATAAAAGCTAAAATTCAGTGTAACGTTATCCGTCATTAAGAAATTGAAAGCGGGCAGTAAAATTGTGTTGATTGAAACGCAAATAAGCAGGAGTGAGATTGAGACTGGGATTGAAGCTACCAATGTAAATGATGATAGAAACCCCGGGATATTGAATAGGGTGCTATCGATATTACAAGGCGATTGCATATCGTTTTCTACATGTGTGTATTTATTCTTGTATAACACAAGATACATGTACCTACATAGAACGTCAGAAAGATACACCATGTATTTTTCAATTAAATTAATAAGGATAACTTTAAGTGCTGCTCAAGTAGGTCTGGGAAATCTTATCCCAGATCAAAATTGCACCAATTACTGAAATATGAAAACAAAGTTTGAAATTAAAAACATGAGATGGAAATGAGTGCCATTAATTAAAATTGCTGGTATTACTTTCTCATACAAGTAGTACTTTATGCCACAGCAGTAGTAACATTACCAAAGATAATACCTTTAATTTCAGAGATGAATAAAGCAACTATTATTTAACACGAAGACTTTATTTGCAAATATCGAGTAAATGAATTTTACGTTATAGAATGACTAAAAAATAGATCATTCTCATGAGTGACTGGCGTAAAAGCACAGGAATAGGAATTAGTACGACTTATGAAAAATTAATTCATCAGACGCTGGCAGTTTTTGCGGTTAGAGAAAGACCAGTGCACAAAACGTTCTCTGAGAAGTGGGTGGGTATGGAGTCTACCCACAACAACGAGCTTACAGACACGAAACGAGGCTTCAGGACGCTGATTCTCTTAAAGGTGTGTAAGCCGTGGGATTTCAACCGGCAATTCATTCTTGCCTCGTCACACGATAGCGTTGGTGCTCGTTACTGTAAATCCCTGTACAAAGCAAAGTGGTGCAATACGTTTGAGAAAGTCACGAAATCGTGTGACATAAACTGAAAATTGTGGTGCAAAGTGATATGAGCGGTCGTAATACAGGTAACTCTCGATTTATCTACATCTTGATTAGTCCCTCTCTCGATTTATATAGCTTTATTTGCCTCCTGTAGTCCGCGCCATCTCAATTTATCCACCCTTCGTGTTCGTCGTGTATTCTGCAGTATTCCTTGTAAATAAATCAAAAGGACATTTTGTAAACAGAGGCTGTTCTTTTATTCGTTACTCTGTTCAGTGTGTGTTGATTTGATACATGGGCCAATATGACAACCCCTTTGAGTTTAAGTAAAAAAGTTGATGTACCGATGAAAGTCAAAATCAAAAAACAATTAGTTTTATAGAGAAACTGGAGATTCTCGAGAGGCTAGATTTAGAAGACAGCCGATTTCTGAAATTAGTAAGCATTTTTCTCTGTCAGCATCAGCAGTGAGAAAAATATCTAAATTCAAAATTACGATTAGGGAGTCCGCAAGTACTCTCCATGCTAGAGGAAGAGGTAATTCACTGAAATTGCGTAATTCATCGATGCATACTATGGAAAGTCTGCTGTACGTGTGGATACAAAACCAAAAATAAAAAGGGTGCTCCTTCATCTGGTAAGATAATAAGAGAGAAGGCTTCTTCTATACACGAAACAATGGGAGAGAAAGAATATGACTTAGGACATTTAATACAAGTAATGGATGGTTCCATGGATTTAAGCAGCGGTTTAAGCTTAAAAATGTCACGCTTTCTGCCGAGACTGCCAGTGCTGACGATGGAGCTGCCTCTGATTATTTGCTTACTTCTGAAGAAATCATTTCAGAAGGGGGCTACGCTCCTTTGTAGGTACACAACTGCGATGAAACTGGATTGTTTTGGAAAACTATGCCCTCACAAACGTACATCACTTAAGAAGAAACCAGCAGGCCAAGCTTCAAGGCCCACAAAGATACAATCGCCCTATTACTAAGAAGAAATACATCAGGCACTACAAAACTGAGGCCTTTACTGATTTATCGATTTATGTATCCTAGATGTTTGAAGAATTGCAACACCGAAGACTTACCTGTTATTTGGCGAAGCAATTCTAATGCCTGGTTGACGAAAAACATATTTTTGGACTTGTTTAATTCATTTTTCGTCCCAGCTGTTTAGAAACACAACAAAGAACTAATCTGGACAATAAGGCTTTTCTTGTCTTAGATAATGCTGTTAGTCATCCTTTGCACTTGAATTCCTTACATCCTCATATTCAAGCCATTTTTTTGCCACCTAACACTACCTCTCAGTTGTAACCAATGAACCAAGGGGTTATTTCAGCCGGTAAATCTTATTATTTACGAGATGTCTTAAAGATGATTGTACAACACACGTCAATAGAAGGTCAAACAGTTCGAACTTTCTGGTGAGAATTTAATATAAAGGGAGCTATTAAAATAGTTGACGCAGCTTGGAGTTCATGTTTCCACAATGAAAGGTGCATGGAGTAAATTATGGCCTGACTTAAAAATGTCGAGCAAAGGTTCTTTTAGTGACTCTCTTATTAACGAAATTGTCGAATTCAATAAGGAAGCTGGCTTCAATTATATTACGGTAGAAAATATCATAGAACATTTGGAAACCCATGACGGCGCGATATCAAATGAAGAATTAATGAACATGGACTGCACATTATTATGTGAAGAAAGCCGGAAAAATGAGGTTAGTGAAAGGGATTCTATTGATGCAAAGGCATCAAGTGTTAATAAACTAGCTAAATGCTTCGATCTTGCCCAACAGTCAAAACAAGCTTTTGCAGACGTAGAAGAAAATTCAGATATTAAGCGTACATTTTGTACAACTTTAGATGACCTTCTAGGTAACTACAAACGTAAATATGATGAATTAAATAAAAAAGACAGCGATTTCATCTAAATATTCTATCAATATATATGTAATTATATACATAAATATAATAAAGTCTTATTT
>VCRD01006770.1:7461-24994 GCA_006783055.1 Trinorchestia longiramus
TCATACATTTCTGTAGCTCTTTTTGAAGACCTTTAGGTATATCTCCCCAGACCAAGTCACAGTAGTCAAAGCGGGATAACACTAGAATGCAGGATCCTTATTTTCTTTGAAAAAACTTAGAATACAAGTAAAAAACATCATCTTAGCGATCTATAAAGCGTTAATGTGACCACATTTAGAATATGCAGTGCAACTGTGGTCTTCTACTCTACGAAGAAACATCAAAATGGAGAAAATGCATATTCTTGTTGGAGCAAAGACGACTGCGACGACAACTCATCGAGACTTAAAATGTCTCAATGGCTTTAATGCTGCCATCTTTGAAGGTTTTTTCGGTCGAGACGAAGGCATGCGAACCAGAAATAACGGCCATAAACTAATATTAAGAACGTTCACTATATCCCAAGCTATAAACTTCTATCCAGTAAAATTTCTCCTGGCACTGGGAACGCATTCATAAATCAGCTCGATAAATATTAAAGATGATATCCCCCAGTTCTGTTAAGTACTGATTTCATCTCCAGCTTAACTCATGGTTCCTGTGTATGATTACGGAAGGTACACGTGATTGAAATGCCTGTGAAAGATTAAGGAGTGTGCAAGTAAATAGCTGAAATGTCTGTGTATAATTTAGGTGTGTGAGCGTGGTTGATGCCTGTACAATAGACGGTATAACAACCTAAAAAATGGACAAAAAGGTTCATTCCTGTCACCATATTTTATTCTATTATCTATTCTAAACTGTCATCAACGATGAAATGTAGAACACGAGCAACATTTTAAAATCAAATTCAATTAAACTAGTTGCGATGATTTATAAATTTGGATATTCGGTATTCAATAAAATAACTACCGCTTATAATCCAGGAAACTTCTTGTCCGTTTATTTCTTTTTAAAAAACATATTTGACTGCATTATTTACTCCTCTGAATTATTGTTACAACATAACGATTATATTGTGATGCAATTTTACTACAAAATTTTTAAAATACTATATACCTTCGAACTTTGGACAATGATAATTACATTTATTTTTCCTTAGTTACTAGTTAAAACCAAACCATTTTTCAACCAAATATTCGAGTGACTAATGAATTTTAAGCTCTAAACATTTTTAACCCTGACAAAAGGAGAAATTGAAACTCGAGGATTAGTTGTAAAATAATTCGATGAATCAGAACAATTCGATAACCTCGAAGTAATTGGCGTTCTTTAGTAAAATCAACACAAGTATGAAATTGATGAAAATAGTTCATTCTAACATTGCTGTAGAGTGCGAAAATCAACATACACGTGCAAGGAAGGAATCAGTTCATCTATCATTTACTTAGTTCACTAAGTACTCGAGTATAAGAGAAAATATTTGAGGTGCCCTCGTGTGTTCCCATTGGATCAATCATATTGTTTTTATTAAATGATTGATCTGTATTACTGGGTGATTATTTTTCATAAATCTCCTAATTGCTCTTCATGCTCACTAATCAATTGCTAGCAATAACTGTCACAGACAACTGGGAAATTAACTAGTTGGTAAATATGAGATTTCAAGTCTTTTTTTGAATCAGTAAGATATAAAAAAATTGTCTCTTTCATGTCAATATTCTTTACCGAAGCACAGTACAAATGAAACTAAATGTCTTGATATTGTAGATTATTTCCAACATCTGGAGTAAGAATTAATTAATGATGAGAAGCTTAATATCCGCTTAATATCAGAAGAGACTGAACATCATTCAGTACGTGTATATCTATTCAAATGTCAAAAGACTTCAATGGTCATAATTGTTTAAGTTCATTTCCCGAAACAAGAATTTAAAAATGTTCCAAGTAAACAGGGATGTCGCATTCTTTTACATGAAATGAAAGAGCAGCAGAAAGAAATAATTCTTTTTGGCGTGCAAACGAACAACAAAACTGTCCCGAGAAAGTTATAAAACACAAAAAGTTTAGTACCCTATTGTATTTTTTAAGTAACATACTCTGCCACACGAACCTAATGACAGTATTCAGAAAGTACCAGGAGAAATATTCTCGTCTGTTGTTCATAAACATTTGTATGTCATAAATTATGTACTTGTATACTTGGTTTCGACTAGCAGAAGTCTCGAAATGTTAAATCACACATCCAGGAGTTGTGGTGCTGGTCTTCCAGTAGCTTCACTCGCCCAGTCTGTCATGTGGCCCAAAAGAGGAGAATTAAGGTTTGCTTATTTGTTTGAAAGATCTCAATTATTTAACTAAATAGTTTTTATGAAAAGGTGCGTAGATTAGAGGTTAAAATCTACTGATATGTTGCTTAAAAGTTTTACGCTATTTTGAAACTTGTAAATCCATATATACTATTTCCCGGAGAAAAAAATAAAACTCCCTAGGTCACATGATGGATTTACACCCGTGCAAATACACAATAAAATTTCTAAATATATGATATAATTGCTACTATTTTTCCTTGTAGGTGTGATCCAACCACTTTCTTGCAGATTTTCTTGAGTTTTATAGTTAGTCAGTTATTATTTATACCTCAGTTATAAACTAAAAGGCATCTAAATGTACTAAATCAAAATTATGCAAGCACAGAATTTAAATGAGCATGGTAGATGACTAAAACATTATTAAAGCATCGGTTATTATTCGCCATCCCTCACAGAACTCATCATGTAAAAATACGACCAAATGACTATGTACTTTATATATTTCGGCGCGAATTCATTTGTAGTAAACGTTTGAGCTTTCCTCACTCTGATAAGAAAAACTGGTGCAGATTGCAAAGTATACTGTAGCTCGTGGTAAAACTATGATTGTTAGTTTTCTACGAAGATTGTTTATTTCAACCTTCGATGGCCTATAAAAGAGGCAAATTACATTTGACAATTTTATTGTCAAAACTACTACAAGATCTTACTTATTTCCGCTCATAATCATCCAAACAGATACAGCCCGATTGCTCGAAGTATGGTCCAATTGAACATGGCCGCTATGATCTTTGCGCCTGCTAAATGTGAGTTACGAAGTAGAATTCGTTTTCTACAAGCAGAAAGACGTAGTGTTACTGAAATCCCTTGCAGAATGAGTTAAGTGCACGGTGACTACTTTACTTTATGAGTGAGGGTAGTGTACCGAAATAGCGTAAAAAACTTAAAAAAGAGCAAACCGACGTCTACGTTCTTCATGGACGTCAGTTCGCCCTTTTTGAGCCAATAGTTCAAGTCAAGTCAGTCAATCAGTTAACCTGATCATTGTGTCATAACAGGACAAATTTGAGTCGCGTTGGGATGAAAATATTTTGAACTAGGGACTTGGCAACACAAGCTGAGACTGCTAACCATCATGGGGGCCACGGAAACACAGGAAGGCCACGGAGCCCACACCATTACTGAAGCTGGTTTTTGCCTCCTGAATGAAGTAAGACGTTCAACAGGCACTGAATCTTTAGATTTAATCCAAATCCGATCATTTTGGCTGTTGTGTATGGCTTGAACGGTAAATAATTTCTCATCAGTCCAGAGAACTTGTGGCTGCGTGCCATCAAGGAGCTTATTCAGAAGAATCTTTGATCTTTCGAACCTCTTCTTCTTTGTGGCATTAGAAAGAAAATCTCGTTTGGTAATTTTGTAGGGCTTGACCTTAGCATCCCTTACTAGCACCGTCTGGACTGTTGAACGGCTGAAATGTGCCTCTTTAGCAAGTTTTTTGATGCTCCTTCCACGATTCCGTCGCAACTTTTCTCTAATGTTCTTAATGAATTTTTTCGTTCCTACGGACCTCTCTGGGGTGCTCCTGACCTTTGGTAAGCAGCTAACAGTCTCCTCTCTGAACCTTTTTACTGCCTTGTATACATCAGAACGACTAACAAACCCTTTCAAAACCTTGAAAATCTTAGCAGGTGATAGCCCCTAATGACAGTGCGTTTCACTGATCTCATTTAAAGTCTTTACTATGGGTGTAACTTTAATTTTCCAGAAAATTTTCAGAATATTAGTAATCTAGAATGATTATACTATAAATCCGTAATTTATACAAATAATTTAGTAGCCGGGAAATTTGTTTAAATTTAAAATGAAATTTAGTCCACACTTCGCTGGGACACCCGGTACATATATATCGTTAGAGGAGTCCAAAACGGATGTCAAGGATTGGCGTGCCCCATGCTAGCAAGATTGATTGTAGGAGGTTTTAATTTAAACACAGCACACGTCTTGGTTATTAGGTTTAATATGACGTGTCAATAAAGTCTTTGGGATGAAAAGACAAGAAATAATTACGTAGAACGGAAGTTATAAATATCGTTAGTGGACTTGAAAAAAGGTGTCAAGGATTGGCGTGGCCCATGCTAGCAAGGTTGATTGTAGGAGGTTTTAATATAAACACGGTACATGTCTAGATTATTAGCTTTAATTTGATATGTAAATGAAGTTTGTGGGATGAATAGATGAGAAATAATTACGTAGCCCGGAAAGTATAAATATCGTTAGTGGACTCGAAAATGGGTGTCAAGGAACAGCGTCTTCCTAAGTGCGGGTGGTTGAGTAAGGGGAGTTAGTTTATACCCATGCAGTGAGAGTAGGTTATTAGCTTCAATATGAAACCAAAATGAAGGTTCTACGATGCATAAAACAAAAATAATTAACGAAACTGTTCTTTTCAAGTTTTTTTCTGGATTTCTCAAGCCACCGTGGTCGAGTGGTCTACGGCCCGTATTCTGTATCGGATCTCTGCTTCATGTAGAAAGACTGCGGGTTCGAGCCCGGCCATGGACAAGAGCTGTTTCTCGTACGCTGCGCCGTGCACTCAACCCGCTAAGCACTCAACTCCCCGCCCATGAAGACGCCCATCAACCTCCCGAGATCGTCGCATGGAGCTCACCATCACCCTTACTCTTAGAATGTTAACTTTAAGAATTTGAAAAAACCAATGTACTAATGTCTATGTACTGCGTACTCGATTGTAAATAAAGATTGTTTTTTTGTTTAAGTTCGGGTCGAGTTCAGTGTCGCGATTTTCCCTCCGGTACCAGACATGTAGTTTCCGTAGGAGCATGTGAGACTTGTCTCATAATAAATAATAATTAATTCATTAATTATGGAGACTCATAGAAAAAATAACGTCTTATTTTACCCTTGTATTGGCTTGAGTCAAAAAGGGTGTATCATATACTAATAGTAGAAACAATCTCTATTTCATCAAAATAACGTATATTATATAGGGTTCGTGCAAAAATGTGGAGTCTGATTCCTTTACATAATGTTCATGATTATGTTCAAAGCCAATCAGTTTGGCAAATTTCTATGTGTTTCAAATTTCAAAAATGTAAAAATTTCTATCAATGTACTACTGTTACATTATTAGATAACTTTTGACTATATATCATCTATGCATACCGCTTTTGACATACAATTTTTTTGGAAAAAATTTACTATAAACTTTGCTTAGGCTAGTGTGAAATCTTGTTAGGAAACTCAAATTACATATAAACACAGCGTCCTAACTGTAACATATATAAACTGTGAAGCTATATTTTTGAGTCTTGGCATCTATAATAAGTATCTCTGAGGCAAACAAATTGATGCTCACTCCTGAGGGTAAAGAGCATTCATTTCCGTGAGTCGTTGTTTGCCCTCGGAGGTGTGTGTTGTTCGTGGTTGCTGTTACGAAGTACACGAACCGTCAGAGCAACTTTGGAGTGCCTCCTGCTGTCAATTGTTAAGATGTCAAGCTTGAAAATTGGTAAGCTCTCTGCCGAATTTGGTTTGCAATGTCGGTTGATTTTAGTCAAGTTCAGATGTTGAGGTGCGCATAGTTTTTTGTTGAAGCTTTGTAAATTTAAACAAACACCATTTGTGAAAAGCTCTGCCTTGTTTTCAAGTATCTATGCAATTTATTTGATTTAATGGTCATCAATACTCGCTACAATTTGCTGAGTTATAACCAGGTGCAATTTATAAATCTAGTAGAGCTGAGTCTTCCCACACAAATGTTGATGTAGCTGACATGTCAACAAATTTTATTGCTTACATTTTTTGATGTATGTGTATTAAACATATATGAAAATTTCATTTGCCCTTTTGCAAATCAAAATCATGTCAGATGGATATTGTGCTTGTATTAAAAAAGTTAATGAATTTTTTGTCATCATTTTGTGCACCCAAGAAGCCTGTTTTTCTTGCATGTAAAACTGTAAAGATAAAATAACATTTATTAATGCAAAGATAAGTTTGAAGTTAATCTTATTTTTATTCTATACTAAGAATTGGTTGAGAAATTTCATTTTGATATGTGATTTAAAAAAAAAATTCTTGGTAAAAATACATTGTCAGTGTAACATAGATTCCTGATTATGTTAATGAATGTTTAAATTTACTTAGACATTCGCAATACTTATTTTATTAAGATCATGCTTATATTTTCTACAAAGGCTTGGGTTTTTGGTGCAAATTGCTTGCTGTTGAGTGTGCAAAAATGTTAGCATCCCTAGTGTCTTCATTCAACAGAATATACTTGTGTATGGTTTTATATGTGAACAGAATATACATGTATATGTTATATAAATCAACAGAATGTGCTTATATATGTAATACATATGAACAGAATATGCTACATATATGAGTGGAAAATATGCATCTACATATATAATTGACTCTGTATTTCCATCTCTCTGTATGTGTGTCTGTCTTATTACTTTCTATCTATTGCTGAAGAAAAATTATTGAACTGAAATCAGATTGGATATGCATATACAGGGTGGCCCATAAGTAAGGTATTTTTTTTAAATTATTATAACTATGAAACTAAAAATGGTAAAGAGATTGGTTAATTCAGAATGAAAGAAAAAATTTCAAAGTTTAATATAAATTTATGAATGAAACAATAAAGTATGTTTAACTATGGAATACAATATCTTTTAAATGACCTCCATAATTAGTCAAACAATAGCATGCTCTTTCAGTGGTGCTGTTCATTACTTTCCTTAATGTCTCTGGTGAAATGTTGTTGATCTCTTGAATGATGTTACGTTTCAATTGCTGTAAAGTATCAGGCATTTCAATGTAAACATTTTCTTTAAGTATCCCCATAAAAAGGAATCAGGAGCACTTGGATTTGGAGATTGAGGCGGCCACGTTATATCACCAAAACGAGAAATTATTGTTTGGAAAAATTGCTTTTAACATTTGCATTGTTTCTTTTGCGGTGTGTGCTGTAGCTCCATCTTGTTGGAAAAAGGTAATCTCTGTGTTATTATCTCCAATTTCATATATCAGATATTCTTGATTCATCTGTTTATACAGGTTTCCTTTAACACAAATTGCATCACCATTAGCATCTCTGAGAAATATGGTCCAATGATCCTTGAATATGTGAGACCACACCATACTATTACTGTAGCTGAGTGAAGTGGGTGTTCATAAATTTCTTTTGAATATTCTGAAGCCCAGAATCTGAAATGTTGCTTATTAACACTTTGACTGCGACTCCCAAATTAGTGTATGTGTGACACGGTCCTTGTACCATATATGGTACATGTTGCAGTCAAAGTGTTGACAAAACCATTGTGGTGAAAATATGCCTCATCATTCATTATTAAATTCTTTACTAAGTTTTCATTTTCTGTAAGCTGCAGAAATTCATGCTCAAATTCTAATTGCTTTTGGTCATCTGTAGAATAGAGTTCTTGAGGTAATTGAATTTTATATGGATGATGCTTTAGGTCTTCTATCAAAATACATTGCAGTGAGGTACGTGACATTCTCAGTTGAATTTTATCTCCTAGTTGACGTTTTTGGCCGATCAGCAACACTCATTGCATCAAGCTGAATTGAAGCACCAGTTCGTATGGTCCGTGGCCTGCCACAACGTTGTCTGTCTGCTGTTGTCCCAGTTCTCTAAATTTCAATACCAGTTTTTTATGCACTTCTTCGAAGGACTTCTGTCAATACTATAAATATTCCTGTAATTCCTCTGAAATTCCTTCAAATTATGTGTTCAAATCTAAACTGTGGAATTTCCACCAGAACTGTCTATTATACAGTATGAATATGAACAATTTGTGTATATGTGATATACATCTGAACAGAATATGCTTATGCATATTATATATATATCAAGAGAATTGTCTTAAGACCTACACCAAGCTTTGCAGTGCAAGTGGTGAGCCCAGAGTAGTTATACAATTAAACTGACCAGGTCACTCACTGGGCAGCTAAATTCCATTTCATTGAGCATTCCATGATGCTATTAGAAAACAGATATTTCTGTGTAGTTTTGTTATATATGTGTATTAATCTTTGAAACATTGTAAATGAATTTATTTTGTAAGGTTTCTTTCATTAAGATTTGTTAGAATTTTGTAGAAGTAATTTTATAAAACTTGAACTTTAATGAACAGGATAACATAAAAAATTTACCAGGAATTATTATGAGCTTTTAATCTTAGCTTTCAATCTTTGTATCACAATATTTATAAATATTTTATTTGATTTATTGTGTTAAACACTAACTCTGATGTCTTATTGTATAAACTGATTTTTTTTAACTATGCTTGTTAGACATTTCATTTTATAAATGAATTTATTATATATTCATTAGGAGTATACAATTAATTTATTATATTGTTTAATATATTAAAATAATACTGGTGATTGTCTCAACAGTTGCCTTTTAATTTTCTTGCAATATATTCATGCTTAGCAGACTGCTGCCAATGAATTATTTGAGTCAGTTATGTGTAAATGAACACAACGTCAAGAAACTATAAAATATAACAGCTGCTTGTGTATAATTTGGTTAACATACATGAAACATGCTTGAAATTTTCGATTAAATGGTATATGTGAATTATTGTTTGCATTCAGAAGCAACTTTATTCTATAGTACTTATTGTGTAATACATTTTTTCAAGTTACTGAAAAATAACTTGTACTCCTTCAAATTGAAAGGAAGCTATGTCAAATGAAGAAACATAAATGTTGTGTTAATAGGCACACATTTGTGGCTTCTGTCATAAAAAATGGACAAATTAAGACCTTGCTTATGTACTCGACAATTGGTTCTGACATCGTAAAAACAATTTAGCCAAAAAAATCATGTGACTCAGAGCTTGATAATTTCCAGTCATTCACACATTTGTTGTAGAAAAAGTATTTTTTTTATTTTACTGGCTTGGAAAACTATTTTGTGATGAATATTTGGATTAATTGCTCAAAACTAAGGTACCTAAACCATCACTTTCAATATTGCTTTTTAATTCTGAGGTAAGTTCACAGATCTAAACTTTTTGGATGATACTTGAAAGGTATATTTTCATACCAATATGATATTTGTTGGTCCTGTGTTTGGTTTTGAGTCATTTCAGCAGTATCAATTTAATTGCCCTGTTCATTGGTACTATTTTAATACAAAGCATTATATATATGGTGACACTTTTTGGGCTCAAATGTTTCTTGAAATCTCTGCAGTACAGTTGCATTGGTTTTATATGCTTGAAGGAAAACTTTTAGTCATTTTACTTTAATTTTAGTTCTAATTAGTGAGCAAACCTGGAAACTACTAGGCTAAATTGGAGCGCTGTGATCCTGGTGGCAAAATTACAAATGTTATTTAAAATGCTAACTTCTGTGAAGTATAAATATTATTTATTTATTTGTGTGCCATGATAATCTCTACTCCTTAGAGGGTTGAACTTGGAGCATGTTTGGTGTTTTTGAGGATTTGCAGTTGAGGTGTTGCATGACTGAACATTTTAGGTTACTTCACTTCTATTAAAGCTACAACATTTATATAAACTCTTTGAGCTCTAAGTTTGTCTTAGACATGTTGATGGGAAGTCTTTTAACATACTTTGATAACGTGGTGCATTGCAGTAACAGCAAAGCACTCTGGAGTGTCATTCCAGTATAGTCAGCTATTTTTGATATGGGTGTAGCTTCAGCTTTAAGCCAATTTTTTAGTTTAATATCCTCTATTGCTCCTAAGATGTTAGTAATGCATTTATATTTCATGGTAATGAAATGTATATCATTTTCATTCAGTCCTTGCAGAGCAGTGTTTTACTGTAAAGATTTTTGAACACAGTTTTAGTTTTACTTGGTGTAGCTTTTACATTCTCATGTAGTGCTTTAGTACAGCCATGAGCTAATACACTTAATTTAAATCTGACATGGAGTATATCCACCAAACACACTGGTATATGGGGTTATTAGTTATGTACAAGAAGAAGTTAGTTTATATCACACCTGTCCTCAACTGTCATTAGAATAGAATAGAATAGAATAAGGCAATAGGAACGAGCCGATTGGCCCATTCTTGGTTCAATACCGAAGTCCCATGCCGTATCGTATGTGTGCAGCATTAGCATTAGTGGAAAGTTGTTTTTGTTATGAAGTGCAACATTTGACGTGGAATCTCAGACCCACTCTGTAACTAAATGCTTTTATTATCATGATTAGAAGAAGTGTTCATGCACTTAACATTATATCAAAAACGAATTACTGGTAAACATGAGGAATATAGATGAATGTATGTACATGACGATGAGTATGGCATCAATGTCTTGGTATTGAAGAAAGGCTTTCACATTTTTATGATAACTGCTGCAAAGTTCATTTGATTCCTTTATACTGGGTAGAGCACATGAAAATGTCATCTGTATGCTTGTTACTTTATGTAGGGAATATTTTGAGTAGTTTGTCTGAGGTCAATGGGGAGAAATGCTGAAATTTTTCAAATCAGTCATTAATGGTAAACTTGACATTTATTTGAGGAACCATTTTAACTTTGGTAATTAATTGAGGTGGCATAACAATTACAGTTCATTCTATCATGCTTATTTAGCATAACTTATCGACTAAGCCATGCAAAAATGATGAATTTACTTGTTTGTATGCACCTTGTCTGTGATGTGCTAACCTAAATCTAGATAAGCTATCAAGGCTGTGTTAATCTTATCAGTAAAGAACTTTTATAAAGCAGCAGTTATTTAATTTCAAGTTTTCACTGTGTTACAACAGCTCTGTACAAAAAGTTGTACAGAGGAGACCTACGTAAAGGTACATTTCCTGCCGACACTGTACAGTGTTTGTCTGTGCATTGATTTGAAGAAAACTGAAAAGACCTGAGGATTGGAGGTGGTGGATAGGTGGAGGATAACTAGAGGGCTTCTGTTACTACTAAGTGAACAAGGCCATTAATGTCTGTCATCATGATTGATGAGAATGCAAACGTTAAAAGTTGATATATTATTTATACTTGGAAAATAATAATTGCCAGGCTGGACTGGCAGCAGTGAGTTTGTGTGTGGGTAGGTGACGGCTGGGCAAAGGATGTATCTGTGTAGCGTTATTCGCTGGTCGAAGATCACGGTTTAAATACACTGTTATATGTGTTGCATGTCATTACTGGACGTAGAGGAAAACACGAGACTCTAAAGATATTAACAATATTGAGAAGAACAGTGAAAAACAGTGAAAGTGAGCTTGCATAGAGAGAACACATGAGGTTCAATTTGATGAGTATATTTTCATGAAGTCGGTCTTGAAGGAGGCGTGGTTGGTGGTAGAGGATTTGTATTCCTTCGCTCCGTTTTCTTGAATGAACAAAATGTCGCTAACTTCTCCAGTGAAATGTAGTTAGTTGTAATTGACTGTCACCCTGCTTCTGTTTCCACAAGTACCGTGTGTGTCTGCAGGGAAGTCTGGCGTAGAGGAGGTGTGGGTGGTGGCCAAGTACGACTATGCTGCCCAGGGCTGTCATGAACTCGACCTTCGCAAGAACGAGCGGTTGCAGTTACTGGACGACAGCAAGCACTGGTGGCGCGTCATGAATCAGAATAACATGTCTGGATATGTCCCCTCCAACTACGTTAAGAAAGAAAAGCCTTCCATTTTTGACAGGTAAGCCTGAGCACAGGGTGGTGCTAGTCAGTTCAGATGGCTGCGGCAAATTAAGGTACAAAGGACGTTCAGGAAGTTTGTTGTATGGAATATTTAGAGAAATGTTGTTTAGTATAGGGATGAATTGTGGATGCTAAAGTAGCGCAGTAATAAAATGTTAACATGTCTACCATCATCTAAAACTGCGAATGTTTTCCCTGTGGAAAATTTTGCTTGTAGAGTTTGTAGCAAAGAAAATTTAAATAAATGAACTGGCTCTTGAAAATTGGAAGCAATTAAGGATGAAAAAGAAGTTATCTGTGTACGAGATGGCTAGAATCATTTCTACATGTACAACTGCTCCTCATCGGTTATGTCCTCATTGTATCAAGTGGATAAGTTGCTCACCAGTAAAATAATAGACGCTGTGATGAGCTGTTACAGTCCGCTGTAATTTTCATTGTGGAGGTGAGTGTTCAGCAGCTTACTTTTCTTGTGTTGTGTGACACTTCCGTTGTGTAGTGCAATTCGCTTTGGCATGCGTTGTGTTATGCAGTGTGTTGTGTTTGCCTTTCGTAATCATGACTATTGTCTCGTGTACTGAATTCCTAATCGTTTTTTCCGGTCAAGATAGGTCACGGTGAGAGTTTATTCCTTTTTTTTACATTGAAAGTGCACTTTAGGTTTTTAAACTGCCGAATTTGTTTTTTCGATACGGAAATTTCGTCGATTATAAGGAAATCTTAACCACACTTTCTTAGGAACACTGACGGACTATTGTCTTTAAAGAAATCTTTTTGCCCTTTTGTCGTAAACTAAACTAAAACTAAACGTGTGTAATCAAAGTACATCAATAGTAAGCGTGTCAGTGACACGACTAGTTTGAAGTTGACGGAGATTGAGTGCATGGACGAAAGAAAGTACACCTACTCATACGCAAGCTCTTGTCTAGCTACAAGATACTCCTCATAAAAGTAAAAAAAGAAACGCAGGAAATTTGTGAACTCGGGCATCCTGCAATGAAAGAAATATGAATAAAATAATTTTGCTAGTCAATTCTTCAATTTAATTCTTAAAGTACTCGTATACTACACCGAAATGCTTGTGCAAAATACATATCAGTGTAAAATTTAGTGGCTTTTGTGAGGCACTTTCTTGTATGTAATCTTTCGAGAGTTTTGAAGCCAAGATGCGGGAACTAAAAGACTCTAGTACCTCTACTCCTACTCACGAGACTAGAAAAGTTTGTGTCTGAGGTACGTACGAGTGTCCTCAAAGGTCAATATCCAAGTCCGAGAAAAATTTCAAGCACAAGACATGGAAAAGTTTCTTGTAGATTACGCTCATAAAGGAGTATCTACTGTGACATCGATTCAGCTCTTGAATTTTACGTGGTTATTTACTTTGGAGTTTGCCGAATGTTATTGTGTTCACCAGCTCACGATGTGTTCTTTATCTCAAGTCTTCACCAGCTCACGATGTGTTCTTTATCTCAAGTCTTCACCAGCTCACGATGTGTTCTTTATCTCAAGTCTTCACCAGCTCACGATGTGTTCTTTATCTCAAGTCTTCACCAGCTCACGATGTGTTCTTTATCTCAGGTCTTCACCAGCTCACGATATGTTCTTTATTTCCAGTATGTTATCCTCTCGACAAAATAAGAGGCAGGCACCGGGTTTCCACAGAAAATTGTTGCGTTTTCGCTTTTTAGGAACGTCCACTGTAGTTTTCTTCAAGGTTGTGTGAGGGTATTTCGTATGAGTCAAGCTGGGCATACACGGATGACTCAGATTTTCAACGTTGTTACACTTCATGACTCACACTTGAGCGTGGGATGCGCGTTATGAAAGGTGCAGTGTTGTCTCTTGTATATCGAGGGATCCGTTTTGAAATTTTTGTTGAAAAAAATACTTATATTTCAATAACAACCTCGCTTAAATTATTAAAAAGGTCCCGAGCGTTCGCACGTATTGAATAGCTGTTGTGGCGTGGAACAAAAAATCTCCAAAAAATATTCACTTTCGTTGGTTTTAGTCTTCGAAACTTTATTTAAATATGCACTAACTTCCAGTTAGCCGCTCTAAAGCTGTACGATGCGTTGGTAGCAACTACTTTAAGAAACTAGTATAGTCTACAAGTAGAAGTATTTGTTACAGAGACATGTATGGACTTGGTTAGAGATTCAAACATACATGTATCTATTAGCACTTACATGACCACCTCAGTCTCAGCTGATTTTTATTTTAGAATCATTATGCTGGGTGGGTGTTAAGCTAGAAATTCAGAAATTGATTACTGAAACATTTTTATGTCGGTACGAACCACAGAGTTCAAAAAGTTTTGAGTGAGGTAAATAAGATTTAGTACTGTTGAAGACTTGTAAGGTTAATGGTAGCTAATAATTGATGACACGGACTTGTTTACAGATTAATGGTAGCTAATAATTGATGACACGGACTTGTTTACAGATTAATGGTAGCTAATAATTGATGACACGGACTTGTTTACAGATTAATGGTAGCTAATAATTGATGACACGGACTTGTTTACAAATGAATGGTTACTGAGTAACTTAAACATGGGTGCCAGTGACCGTAGACTTTTGTACCCTCCATCCTTGTTATCCAACTTTGTTTCTCGCGTCTATTACAACTTCATTACAACAATGCGTATATTAATACTGTTCACTTATTTTTCTGCATCTTAATTGCATTTTGATCCTGACAATTGTTTATTTGAAGGTATTCTCAGCGGTGTTTCTTAATGAGAAGGTAGTCGACAATTGTCGCTTGGCATCACCAGCTTGGTCGACTGGTGAGCGAATCTGCTTGCGAGCGGGAAGACCCGGGTTCGAATCCCGCTGCCGACATGGTTGACGCGGCTAGAAATACGGCATGGGACTTGGGTAAACAACCGAATAATTATTGAAGTAATTATCCGACCCAAGAATGGGCCAGAAGGTTCGTTCCTATAGCCTAATTCTATTCTATTCTATTCTAATTGAGTTAGTAACCTTCGATTCACTTGACTTTTTGTAGTTCAGAACATCATTGACTACAGATTGCATGCATCATATATAGTCAATAGCAGTGAACTTGCCAAGGGTAGTTGTGTAGCGTTAACGTTATCTATTTGCTACTCTAACACAAACGCCGTTTGTTCGATGTTATCACTGTCGGTTCTGTCTCATAATCATACGGATTTTTATTTAAAAAGTTCCAGTGAAATAGATTTTAGTCGCATTTTAACTCACTCAGTGCTATTTTTATGCAGATTATATTTTTACGACTGCGAAATAAACTCAAAGTTTCGACACATTTTTCCTTGTGTGTATAGCCATGTTGACTGCAGTCAGGCTTCATGAAACAGGTCAAGTATGTGTTTTCCTTGCACAACTTTTATGCGTAATAATACATTAAAAAAATTTGCTTCCATGTCCTACAATTCAGTGCATGTGTTCAATCACGACTTTTTCGCTTAACCCTTTCACGACCAAATTATTTTCGTACTGATAAAAATATTGCGTAAATTACCACTTATTTTTTTACTAATCTTTATGTAATTTTGCCGTAATTTTGAACGAAACATTTAGAATATGGGACTAAAAAGAATGATTTTTAAAGTTTGTTTGGGACATATTAACCCAACGGTAGAGAAAGAGTTAGTGTCAGAATTTGAAGTTTTGTTTAATCAACTGTTGAAATTTGGAGATTTCCCTAGATTTTCACTATATCTTCGCTGTCTGTATCGTGCGTGCGAATTATTGTGGTACAAAGTGACCAACATCAAGCAATATCAGACAATAATATTTTTTCTAATAAATCATACGTTACTTATTCTTAATTATGATCCGGGTCTGCTTCACCAAACCTGCTTTATTATGACACGTGTTATTTTGAGCTCTTTAACTTACAGCTTCTTGGAGCTTATACCACCCTATTCATGAGACGTTAATAAAGCGTAAATTGTCCATGCTTTCCAAAGTGCCCCATAGAACATTTTCGTCCAGTTGCCCTCGCTCGCTGCGCCCTCTTTCTCTTCACTTCCACTCAGTTCTCTTTGACTCTTTTACCCGTCAGTGTTGGGAGTGCCGCTCCCATGCAAGGGTGTGAAGGGCAGTCGCTCTTCCTGTGACCGCTCCTCTTCGTGCCTTGTATGTAGTCGCCCGACTATACCTCAACCCCCTCTCTGAACACAGCACCCTGCTCTCACTCCTCATTGTGTCTCTATATATAATAAACGATGGGTCTGGGCACGCATGTCACGCACGTTAGTATTCGGAATAAAAAGAACTGGCTTTCATTGCTACGCGACCGCCGCTGCAGCAGCAGCAGCAGTTGTCTTGTCTTGCTGCCACACCGACATCCAGCTCGCGTCTTCCATGATGAACCATACGCTCGCTTTACGTCTCTTCAAATTAAAGCTATTGGATTTGTTAAGCATGTTCAGTGTTGGTGTAGCACACTGAATGCGCTGTGCATAGGCGGCATGTTTGCGTTGCGACGTGTTGCTGCCCAGGGTTCGATATGGCATTGATTAGGGCAGCCGAAAAATTCTGTGGCAAGTACTGTGTAGATATGCCACTCGCCCACCCAAATCCGTCAGTGGATTTGGATGCCAGTATGGCTCAGGATCAGTGATAGTATGCCTCAATGTGTTCCATTTGCTCCACATTTCATCGATCTGCTCTTTGTGCTATGTGCCCAATGTGCTCCTCATAGAGTTCAATGTGCTGCTTATTGTACTCCATGCCCTCTATGTATTCAAATTCCATCTAGATTTGACCTGTTGGTTAGTGGCACCCTTGGTCTGCAGCTGCCAACTCAATTCATTTAATTCCATCATGTCATTTAATCAACTTTCTAATTTGATGAACGCTCTGACCGCCTCTGAATCTTTACTGTCAAAATCAAGGTTTTTTTTATGTATTGTTTCAAACGAGGAACAATGTTCAGAAATAATAAAGAACTCTTGGTTCTTTTCTTAGTGTATTTCTTGCACTGCATACATTTTAATGACCGTGTTCCTGTTAGTCTCAGACAGGCTTTCGTATTAATGATATTCGGGGTACTGAATACTTTCCTACAAAATTAAGTCGATGAAGACCAACAAATATTTATTGCATTTGAAACTGCGTATGCCGACCAAGCTTTGTCGCTTTGTTCGTATGTATAAACTTCTATAAATAGAAATTTTAAAGTTACACATGTTATTGAGGTGTTTGTGATGAATAAGGTTAATATAAATAATTTTAAGAAACTTTCTTCTTTCTTGAAAACGGGTTGCGTAAGTCCGGTGTTCTTTCTATTGTTAAATAATACGAACACGCGCGCTTGAATTAAAGCTCAATATAACATTTGTCTATAAAATTAGTACATTCCTTGTCGTGTTTGATTGTAGAGGATTTTCACTTTTCGGTGTAGAGACTAATGCTTTATTAAACAACAACTTGTTAACGTTTTAATGATATTTAACTCTCCGGGTGCAGAGACAAAAAGCTTCGCTGAAGCAACAACTTCTGGTCGAATGCATGCAAGCCAATTGAAGTGAAGAGAACGCGAGATATTAAGCAGCTAAGCTGGTCCATATTCCCTTGTATGCTGTGCTTACCAATTGTTGCCACTGTGCTCTGATGTTGCCACTGTGCTCTGATGTTGCCACTGTGCTCTGA
>VCRD01006771.1:0-18429 GCA_006783055.1 Trinorchestia longiramus
GGGAAAAGGGGGAATCAAGGGCGAAAAAGAATTGAAGCGCAAGGGGGGAATGAAGGGCGAAAGAGAAATGAAGGGCAAAGAAGAAATAAAAGACAAAGTGGAAATAAAAGACGAAGGGGGAATGGAGGACGAAGGGAAAATAAAGGGCGAGAGGAAAATAAAAGGGGAGTGAAAAATAAAGGGCGAGAGGGGAAAATAAAGGGCAAAGGAAAAATAGAGACTTATATCATAGTTTATAAAATACGGACTTATTTCACGATTTGGTAAATATTTATGAATATTTTAGAGCTTGTAAAATATTCTACCCGTCCAAATCAAGAATTTGATGCATTTGAAATTGATATCGGCTGTAACAAATTTTGAGTATTAAAATCAATAAATGCGTATTATCTAAGTTTTATACGATGGTAAAGTTGTCGAATTTGACTAAAATCATAACCATTGAATATTTTGTGTACAAAATAGACTAATGGAAATATCTAGAATTAATATCTAGTAGCTTTATTCAGTAAATTTGCGTATGAGTTCGAAGACAAGGAGATAGTAAAGAACATTTTCAGTGATTTTAACTTCTGAGGTGCGTTCTAAAAAATTTCAGTAATCTATAGAGAGGTAGATTGTTTGGACCAACATGATTTTTCGGTAACGAACATTTTTCGCTAAATGAAGTTAACCCTTTAGCGACCAAGTGGACTATTCGGTCGCCTTTCACGGTCTTTGGGAGAATTGTTCTAATAATTAAACAGTGAGCAATATGAGGTTGCTACTAGGTTTGAACGCTTCGGCATGTTACAGCGTCGTTCTTTTGGCTGCCTGGCTCTCAGCATGCTTCATTGCATCAGTGTACAGACGGTCTTTGTGAGCTTAAATGTAGAAACTAGAAAAACAAATTGGTCGCTAAAGGGTTAAGGAAAGTGTAACTGTCTCAAAAATATAAATGACACTCTGCAGAGAGATATTTGCATTCCATATTAGTCAGTAGAGATTAATAATCAAAAGCCAGCATTTATTGCACAGTATTCGTAGTCCGAATAACTTTAATCACGATATAAAACAAAGAATTCGAGGTACCAAGTCCTAAGGTCAACTGACACGCACCTGAATTGTACGACCCTTTTCTCACGGCAGCCACTGAGCGTCTGCCTCCGGAAGTACGCAACCCCCAAACTTTGGTAAAAGTAGGCCTGGTGCCAACCAATCACGCGACGAGAACTTGTACTAATAAACATGGTGTTAAACTCACCAATCTGGATATTACGCGATCACCAACAACCAGGTAAGCTCAATACAACCAAGTGACTAATAAGCAAACAATCCTTCCATCCACTCCTGCTAGTCGGAAACGGTTGATGCATACAGCATTTGACATTGGTCGTATACAGTTGGAGGAATGGAAAAAAATTAAAACAAATTAACTGATATATCATGCTTTTAATGCAATACATCATAATTAAAAAAGTACAAAAAATAAAGATAAGAAATTAATTCAACATAACAAGAAATTTTTTATTGTCAATTACTCAATTTTTGAAGACGATCCTTGGATCTTTTTAGCTTGGAAATCAGATATACGTTCTGTATTTGTTTTCTGTATTTTTGAATTCATTATTTTTTATGCTAAATTTTTGTTAATGAGGATTTCTTGATGTATGTTTCAATTGTACGGAACAAACTCTTGTGCACGCTTAGGGGTAAACCTAAAAATAAAAGTCAAATTCGTAAATGAACATAAGGAAAATATAGTTTCTCATTTTAAATTAATGGAAAATCTACGGTGTTCGAGGGTTGTAAAGCAGAGTCAATGTCAAGATCTGCACGAGGGCGCATCAACGCAGCGCGTCTCCCAGGGAGAATTAACACGTTGACTCCGAAGTGGTACGTATGTGTACCACTGAGGTTAGGTTCTGTAATTTTTTCAGATCCTTCTAGTGTCTATGCGTACAAAGTGAAGATTTACACCGGTCAGGCAATCGGAGGCAACGTGTTAATAAGCTTTGGAAAGATGTGTCCCAGCAAACATGGGACACGCAAGTGGGTCAATGTTCACAAAACACTCAAATAAGGAAAAAATTACCCGTATCTGGAACTATTCTTTTGTCCCATCAAATATGGACAAAATGGTGCCCAAAGTGATGATGAGTACTTCAGGAATGATGCTTCACATGCACCAATCCGTGGTTCAGTAATAATACTATATGATTTGACATTGTTAACCAACATGCATGAAGAAAGTAGCCGTTGCAATGAAAGTGTGTTCGTTACTGAAAAAAGTGCTTCAGTTATCTAAATTCGAAGAATTGTCTTTATTCTGTTATAAATCCAGCCTCATCGCCATTATGCCATTGACATTCATGGAGAAGCTTTAGCTTAGATAAGCTGGTATCAATTCACAATACATACAAATAGTCGCCGTTCAGCGTATACAGCACTAGGATTTACTTTCACATAAAGTTCAATCTTCGCAAGAGCCAATAAAGTTAGCTTGATTCGTTTGTTGAACGCACGAGACAATTGATAACTTTTACTAGAAATTTGTGTTTATTTCGCAAAACAACTAAAGTGAATCATTGAGACACATTCTTTAAGATTCTGAAGTCACCAGTTTTGGTTCTTGCGTAGGAAACGATGTTCTGAACTCAGAAGCCGCGCAGGTGACGATATTCATTATTATTATTTGATGACTACATTCATGAGACTATAGCCTGATGTGATAGTAAGTTCCTGTGAGAACGACCAAAAAAGATTCAGTAACTCAATTTACAATTTACTGACTACAAAAATTATAGTAGTGCTATTTTGCTTATTGTAGATATTACTAGTTTTTGTACAGCGACAAGTTAATTTTTACAGGCATGGCACATACAAAGGTCCCTCTCATAATCATGTCTGCTGCAGGACTTTAGACTGACTTCCTGATATTGAAGAGCTGATCTAATTTTACCTGACTGCGAGGTACTAGTAAATAAATGTTTGTCTCAATCGTCAATTCAGAGCCGAACTTGAATACTTTGAAAAGGAGGATTGCCTCATGCCATATCAGGGCGAAAAAAGGTGCTCCAATTTTTGTGTAAAAACACAGAAGAGCTGCCTTTATAAGATTTCTGAAAGCTTTCAATTATGATATCTGGACTTGCGTTTACAGTTACAAAGGGCAAATAAAACAACTAATGCATTATTTGCTCGTCGCTGATGAGAAAAATGGGATCACAGATATAGAAACAGCTAATCAATCGTTGCAAGGGAAGTTATGCAGGGTTATAATCTCCGGTCATGTTTTAAGTTGAAGTCCTGAAACAAAATTTGATCAGCATTCAAAGTTGTTACTGATTGAGGAATGTTAACTGGTCTACATTACTCCGTGAAACAATCATAGAGATTTTTTTTGTCTACAGAGCAAACAGTACTCTGAAAATTTTGATTCCTTCTTTATTTTGGTAGTGAAACCTAATAAAGGAAAAATATCAATAATGAATGGGATACACAAATAACATTAACAGGATTAAATAATTTACATGGAAATTCTATTCAAAGGATATATGACCTTAAAATGTCTGTCATAAATTTTTCATTTTTAATTACATATCCTGTTACTTAATAAGAGACGCGTACGCTGCACCTGAACTGCAGTCAAGGCAAGAAACAGAGGGTGGTGAAAGTGATAAGTAAGTTGTGAGACTGCCAGCAACTTTGAGTGGGCCGGTGTGTTGCAGCATCTATTTACAGACGACCCACTTATTTACATACGACCAACTTAGTTACAATCCACCCACATATCATTCAATAAGCCAACGGGAATCTCTTCAGCTGCAGGGGTATTTCCTTAGTAAGGCAGGCCGCTTCTGTTCTTTGTTCTTGTTAATCGTTGGTGCATAGCCAAGAGAACAGATATCTACCCAGACTTATAGCTTTAAAAAATCGTTGGTGCGTGGCCAAAAGAACAGATATCTACCCAGACTAATAGCTTTAAAAAATTGTTGGTGCGTAGCCAAAAGAACTGATATCCATCCGAACTTATAGCTCAAAAAAGTGTTTGTTGCTACAGTTTCACAATATTGTATGAAAGAGTGAACAAAATACTGTTTCCAAAATAAATGTAAGACTACAGTTCGTGGAGTGCAACGTGTCTTGGTCCCAAAGCTTAACCAGAATGCTGGGGGCAGTAATTGCGCACCTCATATTAATGGATACAAAAGCGTATTTTGCTCTACGAATCAATGGTAATTTCGTATACGTACTTCGAAATTAAGATGGAAAACTTAGCTACTTGTTCCATTCTATTTGGTGGAACTTACAGTTTTTAGTTTTCATGTTACCTACAGCTCTCATGTTACCTGCAGCTCTCATGTTACCTGCAGCTCTCACGTTACTTACAGCTTTCATGTTACCTACAGCTCTCATAATACCTACAACTATTCATATTACTTGAAGCTGACGTAACACAAAAACAAGACAGTGTGTGGTACCAAGGGATATTGTCCTGCAGAAGTAGCTCAGTCTACAAAATGGAGATAATTTCATCAGACATTGACTAGTTGCCTTACGACTGTTTTTAGCCACGGTTATTTCGTCCGTCGTATAAGACTGGTTTCACTCGTTATTTCAATATGTTCATGCAAACTCCCTAGGACATAGTCTTCTTCAGGTAACGTGTGAAATATGATGACACGCTTTCAGTTTTTTGCTCTCAGCGTTAACCATGTAAATAAGGAGCACAAATATGATTTCAGCAATACTTGTATATGACATATCTACGTTGTTACATTAGCGGTCAGTTGAAAAACTAAGATTCTGTAGAAGTGATACTCGGATTAGTATCTTCTCCCATTTTATTCTATAAAAAGTTAAATATTTTTTATACTTGTAATTTTGTAGAACGAATTTGTCCTTTTTATAACTTCCCAAAGGCTTTGAGGCTTAGATGTTACAACAGAGCTCAAGGACGAAGTAATGAGGAAACTTCTCAGGAAAATTGTGTATGAAGCACTTGATTTTACCGTGTTTTTTCCTTTCAAATGAAGAGTGGAACTTAATGTGATGCATATTTATTAGATGATCGTTTTGATTACCTTAAGAATCAGTTTATTTGTACATGACATTTATTCTTCTTGTCAAAATGTTGAAAATATTCCTATTCTTTACTTTAGCTAGTTCTGACATGCTGAAGTATATTGATTCAATAGTAATAGAAAAAATAACCATTAAAGTTGACTACAAAACAAATAGACCAAAAAAGTGCAAAAGAAAAACAGCATTTTACGAAAGAGTGTCGAGTCTCACCTTCCATACGAAGGTGATGTGTGTATATAATATTATGATCCATGGTATGGGACTTATACAGGGTGGCCCATAAGTAAGGTACCCTTTTGAAACTATTATAGCCATAAAAATACAAATAGTAAGGAGATTTGATTAATTCAGAATGAATGAGGAGATTTCAAAGTTTTCTATCAGCGTATCAAATCTGCCGTCAATCACAACATATTGCCCCAAAAATTCATAAAATCCACTCCTCAAAATGAATCGCTACGCGATGGAACAAGGAGCAAAAATAGCGGAACTTTACTTCTGATGTAATTGTTCGGTTACTGGAGCTCAGATGAATTACAGGAATATTGATGATATTGAAAGAAGTCCTTCGAATAACTGCATAAAAAACTGGTATTGAAGTTTAGAAAAACTGGGACAACAGCAGACAAACAACGTTGTGGCAGGCCACGGACCATACGAACTGGTGCTACAATTCAGCTTGTTGCAACGAGTGTTGCTGATCGGCCCAAAACGTTAACTAGGAGACGTTCAATTCAACTGAGAATGTCACGTACCTCACTGCAACGTATTTTGGTAAAAGATCTAAAGTATCATCCATATAAAATTCAATTAACTCAAAAACTCTATCCCATGGACTACCAAAAGCGATTAGATTTTGCGAATAGATTTCTGCAGCTTGCAGAAAATGAAAACTTAGTAACGAATTTAATAATGACTGATGAGGCACATTTTCACCTCAATGGTTGTATTAAAAAGTAAAATTGCAGATTCTGGGCTTCAGAAAATCCAAAAGAAATTCATGAACGTCCATTTCACTCAGCTAAAGTAAGAGTATGGTGTGGCATCACGTCTTTGAGAACGAAACCGTTGAAAGAGCACGCCATTGTTTGACTAATAATGGAGGTCATTCAAAAGATATTGCACTTCATAGTTAAACGCATTTTATTGTTTCATTTATAAATATATATTAAGCTTTGAAATTTCTTCTTTCATTCTGAATTAACCAAATCTCTTAAACATTTTTAGTTTTATAGCTATAATAATTTTAAAAAGGTACCTTACTTATGGGCCACCCTGTATATTGGAGAACTTATTTTTATTTGTGTCGGCATACTTTGCCCTCAGGCAAGCCCTACTGATGACTATTACACAACCCCGATGCAAAGTGCATGGCAAATGAATGTTATTATATTCTTCTTTGGGGCGTGAGTGACTCTTTCTCAGATTTTTCGTAATTTATTACAAAATTTTTTCACTGGTTTCACAACACTCGAAACAAGCACGAACTCGGAATTTCCTTTTCCATGAAGTGTTCCAAGAACAAATTGAACAATTTAAGTAAGGAAACTGTGGATTTTGCAACGAGCTGTTATGCTTGTTTTGCATGTGGTCAGCCGAACACCAAAAATCATGCAATGCTCATCTAGAAGATAGACTTTACATTTTAAAACACGGATGGAGCTCGTTTGGGTCAAGGCCTAGTTGGACTCTTCATGGATGTGAAGAATTTCATGCAGTACAGAGACTAGAATTTTCAAGTGATGTTGATAGTAGCCAATGTACGAAACCTTAAATATAACATGTTATGTATAGAAAAAGAGCTGGTACAGTTAAAAGTTTCTCTGAAAATACCACGCACAAACTTTTTCACACTCATAATATTTTCAAAGTTTAGATTTTAATCCTGAACATTTTCACTACAGATTTCGTTATAATCTTGGCGGTATTTCGTGAGTCAGAACGATCTTGAATGACCCTTGTTCAGAGTATGTATGGTGCCATTTGCTCTCCATTTGCTGACAATATTGTTAACAGTGTTGATGTGTTTTATTCAGGTTCAATTTATTGACAAATACTTTTTCACTTTGGCCGGAGACTCGATCACAACATGTACTCGAAAAATACTTTATTGAGAGTCTGGAGGGTATTTACAAACTTAGCTCTTGAACACTATACAATTTAGTTCATGGTTTTAAAATATATACTTATATTTTACAAACTCAATGCAACGTATATGTACAATGTTAAAAGTGCGAATGTTTTTAAAACATGCTGCAATACAGTTTTTATACTCAAATTCTCACGAGCTATAAATGCGCACTTCTATGTCCGTCACTATGTTTAGATTATAATTTTATCCTGTATTAGCATGTATTCAACGACTTCCACAAAAAGGATGACTGGATTGCAGGGCTATCTAGAGTACCCATCTACGGGCTGAAATACGGTGTACTTATAGAGGCGGTTACCGCCGTAGCCGTAGAGAAGCTCGCCGTTACCTTCGTCGTCGTAGTACGGATACCGGTACCGGGGCCTGAGAACAAAATCAAAAGCGTCAAAATAGAAACCTATGTTTGAGATGGACGGCATGTGGACTCCAGCCAGGTAGCGCAGATATGATTAAAACTACCTGGTTTCAAAGAATTTATAAGAATTATCAATGGGAGCGAGTCAATGGCCTCTTTCAAAATGATTCATACACCAATCTTGATTTTTTTAGTTGGAGCTGTGATTGAAGTTGTCTTCAGCACCCATTAGAAAGGGAAGTGGTTCTCTTGTAGTTAGTTGAAAACTCAACTTTATGGATGGTTGGAAAAATATTGATAGAACCGTGTGGTAAAAGAAATTAACACACTTCCTCATGGTGATGAACTTAAAATTATAATTAAACTACAATAAGTCGTTAAGGTTGCGCTAGTGCTCTTCATTTTCCTTAAAAGATAATGAAAATGGTGAAGTTCGCCTAACCCTCCAGAGTTCAAACTGTTGAAGAAGATATGACTAAAAACGACTTAAATAATCATACAGTGTGGCCCATAAGTAAGGTATCATTTTAAAATTATTATAGTTATACAACTAAAAATGGTAAAGAGATTTGGTTAACTTAGAATGAATGAGGAGATTTCGAAGTTTTCTACCGACAATCACAACATACTGTCCAAAAAATTCATAAAATCCACCCCTCAAATGAATCGCTCTGCAATGGAACAAAGAGCAAAAATAGTGAAACAGTCCTTCCGATGTAATTGTTCGGTTACTGCAATTCAGAGGAATTACAGGAATATTGATGGTATTGAAAGAAGTCCTTCGAAGAAGTGCATGAAAAACAGGTATTGAAATTTAGAGAAACTGGGACATAAGCTGACAGCAGAAACTCTGCTGTGAGGCTTCTCAGCTGCAGAAATCTATTCGCAAAATCTAATCGCTTTTGGTAGTCCGTAGGATGGAGTTCTTGAGTTAATTGAATTTTATACGGATGATACTTTAGATCTTTTACCAAAATACGTTTCAGTAAGGTACGTGACATTATCAGTTGAAGGGTGGACAGCACTAGTGGACTACTTACATTTTTTCCCGTGGTAAATATAATATATTTTCCACGGGAAAAAATGCAAGTAGTCCACTCCCGTGCTGTCGCTAACACAGCGCTGACAGAGGCGAATACGATCCAGTAGTTTACTCTATGAAGGGTGGACAGCACTAGTGTACTACTTGCATTTTTCCCCGTGGGAAAAAATGCAAGTAGTCCACTAGTGCTGTCCACCCTTTAGTTGAATTGAACGTCTCCTAGTTGACGTTTTGGGCCGATCAGCAACACTAGTTGCAACGAGCTGAATTGAAGCACCAGTTTGTAAGGTCCGTGGCCTGCCACAACGTTGTCTGTCTGCTCTTGTCCCAGTTTCTCTAAATTTCAATACCAGTTTTTATGCACTTCTTCGAAGGACTTCTTTCAATACCATCAGTATTCCTCTAATTCCTCTGAACTGCAGTAAACGAACAATTACATCGGAAGTACTGTTCCACAATTTTTGCTCGTTGTGCCATTGCGTAGCGATTAATTTTGGGAGGTGGATTTTATGATTTTTTTGGCAATATGTTGTAATTCTCTGTGAATTTCATACCCTGGTAGAAAATTTTGAAATCTCGTCATTCATTCTGAATTAATCAAATCTCTTTACCACTTGTAGTTTTATAGCAATAATAGTTTTCAAAAGGTACCTTACTTATGAGCCACCCTGTAGTTATTGATGAAAGTGACTCAACTAACAGGAAATCTGTTTCTGACAGTGTTTTCTTTCCGGTTCCCAGTTTGCAGATCAGTGAGTGGTTTTTTATTCCCATTAGTCAACCATTAACAACTCCATTACCGAATTTTCAGCGGCTAAACCGTGTTCGTTAGATATGAAAACCCATTAAGTTACCCCCACAATATTTCCAACTTAATATTGAAGTTAAGACATGTATAATGAACTATTCATATAGCTATGATAACCTCTACTTAAATATCCGTAACAACAATTATTGCATCAGTAAATAGTAAAAACTTGAGCGTTACGTCACTCAAGGCCGACCAGTCAGTGACAGATGCTTGGCGCGAGAATTTCGTAATATAATTGCAGGCCTTCATAATGTCACGTTTTCGGTAAGTGATATAACGTTACGCAACAGGGGTTCACCTTATCAAATATATCAAATATTTCGTGTGGGACGACAGAGCGTTACAGAAAAGCTCAACCTCTTCCTGTAATTTGCTCACGGATCTGAAAAAATAATTACAGAAAATACGCGGAGTGCGGAGCTCATGCGCAGAAAATGAAAGTCAATTTCATTGGCAAGAATCGATAACTAGAGAACAGATGCAGAAATAACGACGTCCACCAGACGAGTGGGAAGTATGTACACTTACACGTGCTCCGACACGAGTTTTGATGTCTATCAAAGTGAGTACCTTATGCACGTACACCTGGTACAGGTACACTTGGTGCACGTACTCCTGATGCCGGTACATCTAAGTCTGGTGCAGTTCACAATAGGAAGAAACAACACATGAGGTAAGGGTTAACTTTGCACACCACAAGCAACGAGTGCATGTACTTATATGTGTATAAGTTCCGATTATTTTTACACGAAGATAGAGAAGGGGATGATTCCATTCGGAAAGAAGAGTGAAAGTTGACTTCAAATTTCCCTCTGCTTTCAAGATTAGATCACAATTAGCCATTTGTGATTGCAGATGAGGCTATTTAATGCTGGCTCTCCCACGTCTTTCAGTCCGACAGCGCTAGAAGTCACCTCTTTGTACAATTCTCAATAGAAGTAAAACAATTACTTTACTTTCTTTATCTCAGGTACCTCATGTTTTAACATGGAAGCTTAGTGAAAGCGAAACAACATTTTTTTAGATGTATGACAACAAAATTTAACGCATTAAACACAATAAATCAAAAGAACTCATAAAAGGCAATAACTGGGTAATAAGTTCGTAAATAGTCTTTCACCCTAGCTCGCACATCAGTTATATAATAAAACTACAGTTTTGCCACTATTGCTTGCATTATGTTAAAAGGACTAGGTCATTTCTTCACATAGGAAGGGAAGGAAAAGTTACGAGTGACAGCAACAGATGCGCCATAAACAGACACACACGACGCGTTAAACTTTCGCCTAACTTATTGCGCCCGCTGACCGTCACACGCGGGCTGCTAACAAACGCATTTTCTTGAAATTTTATAATTTTGAGTAATCTCTCGATACGACTACATCATAATGATACACTGCTTTATTGAAAAAATAATTTAGCTAGATCCACTTAGTGTGGGCTGTTTAAATATAAAATTACACGTACATTTATTCTCCAAGAAGTCGATGTACGTAGTTAGAGCGGATTGGGTTCAGCTTTTGTATGAATGTTAATGTTACGAAACTTGTAATTCAGAAGCAAGAGTTGTTGACAGGCATACTGTGAGAGTGAAAGCATCGAGATACCGGACTGACTCGTATATGTGCAGTAATCGTATCTTGAATCTTTTCAAATTTAAGCGGAAATATACACACCAGATGAGTTTTCAGCAATTCAATTGTAAATCATCTCAAGCTTGAGCTGGAACATACGGATCAAATGAAGTTTTATTTTCACAAAACATTGAGTCATTTGATTTTTAACTTAATTGAAAAAACTTTTTAGTTTCAACTAATAATTTAAGAATTTTATTTCAAGCTGAGTCATGAACAAAAGAGAGTTCGGAATAGAACGATGTCTTTGGCCACACCCTTCCAGCAGGTACGAGAATGCAAGCTTATTTACTATAAAACAAAATTTTAGACCCTATACGTCTAATTTAAACATTAACAAAAATTCTACCATACCTCAATTATTATCATCAATGCGTTTCTTATATACTTAGACGGTACTTGAACCCCACTGCTTTTAAACGTAGGTAATAAGGCAGACACCAGCGGTAGCATGGAGTGGAAGAAGATTTGCACGAAAAAGTCGTTGTTTTGTAATCTAGAAGGTACTCGAACATTGTTGAATAAATATAGTTGATGCTTGCATTAAGTATCCTCTAAAAAAGGACAGACAAGGGCAACAGGAGCGAGCCAAGTGGTCCATTCTTAGATTGCCACCAACCCCTGTCTCGTTAGACATGAATCACACACATGCACGGGAGTAGGAGGGGAACTATTGTTTATGTATGTATTCAGTAAGAGTGCATACGGAGTTTTATTTAGAAGTACAAATATTTTTATCGTAATCTACAATTCATTATTTGTGGCAGATGGCAACTTACTTATAGTCTACCTATTCTTCACTCACAACTTCCCCCGCCCTCACAACGCAGGGTCTTCAGTTAAGTTAATTAGTTCACGAGGAGCAGCCCCTCCTATTGTTCAGGGTCTTCAGTTAATGAGTTAACGAAGAGCAACCCCTCCTATTGCTCAGGGTCTTCAGTTTGAGTTAACGAAGAGCAACCCCTCCTATTGCTCAGGGTCTTCAGTTTGAGTTAACGAAGAGCAACCCCTCCTATTGCTCATGGTCTTCAGTTTGAGTTAACGAAGAGCAACCCCTCCTATTGCTCAGGGTCTTCAGTTTGAGTTAACGAAGAGCAACCCCTCCTATTGCTCAGGGTCTTCAGTTTGAGTTAACGAAGAGCAACCCTCTCCCCCATTAGTGGTGAGTTAGTGGGCCAGACCGTGGCTTGTCGCTGCAGTCAGAGGCCAATGCAAGCGAAAGTAAGGCCTCCATCTCCGCACTAGTGTGACACAACAGCGTGGCCTGGGCGTAGGAAACAAGGAAATTCTTGCCCTGCTGTCAGGACTCGGAATTGTTTGTTCAATTAAATGCTGGTTTTTAGAATAGGGTCATCAAAGTGTTTACTGAGAAGAGCTATCTAAGAAGTTGATGTTTTTTTAAGAACAGATTTCAGAATGAAGGAAATCGTTTGGTCAATGAAAGAGTGTCACATGAAACATTTATCGAAATTAATGTCTTATAAGATGGGATATCAGTAAGAAAGTATGACAACACGCGTATAAAAATGAATATGAACTGAAGTACTACAAAATAAATGTATGACTGTAGAGGCGTAAAAAGCCTTTGATGGAAAAGCATCCACGTGAAAATATCACGCGGAAATATACTTAAATTCAAACAAAATAAACTATGTATTCATGTTTAATATACTGCCCTCCGTTCGTCGACAAGAAATATCTGCAAACATCCTGTGAGAAGTAACGGTTGAAGTTTCCTTCTCAGACTATACGTCAGTAAGCTCTATGTTTCGCGTCAAAGACGTTTTGTTGATGTTTTGTTTTCAGTATAAGTGATATTGAAACAGCATTGTTTCTACCAACATTCGTGCCGATGGCGTGTTAAACTTGGTGACTCTGTATTGCCAAACCTGGTGATGGCTGAAAGTTCCTTCAGTCTTCATCTTCTCTCGGAAAGACAGCGAGAGCAACAGATGGATCTCATCACACAATGTTGAGTTACAGCATGCAACACTTGTGATAGAGGTACACAAAATCCGGAATACATTTTAACACTCATTTCAGCGCTGACTGATGGTCCCGAATATTTTTGTTGCAGTTCTCTCTGATGTACCCTTAATATTTGTGTTGCAGTTCTCACTGATATACAGCCAATATTTGTGTCGCAGTTCTCTTTATTGTACCATCAACTGCAAAACAGACATAGCGTTCAGGCACTGTGATTATTTGTTGCAATTAAACACTAATGGTTTGATGTATTCGCGCGAGCAGACAACTCTTTTCTTTGAGTGCAGAATAGCTAACTAATTTCCGTCTATTGTTTCAAGCGACAGGCTGAGCGTTACGCTAAGGGATGGTTAAACACACGACTTTAATTGCACAAAAAAGAATGAAGTCAAACCTTAGCGTGAAGTGGTACTTTTTTCCGGAATTATGAATATTTCTTGATTTGTTTGAATAACTTACTTCCAGTGTTCATTAAACTGAATACAAAGGATATCAGTCATCTATAATGTGAATATTTCTTTCAGAATATTTCTTTCCAAAAATAAAAGCACTAAAGCATTCCAAATATAATGATAAAATTACAGTATCAACTGAGTCATACGACTGAAGACAATACCTCACTTGTGTTCAGACCAAATAAACTTCACAATTTCGCATACTCCTAACGAGAAATCAACAGATTTAATTCACTAAATAGGTACACATGAGCAAAATTCATGTGAAGATTTTTGGATTTTCCTAGGAAACGAATAGTGAATAGTTCCTAGGCAGTATTGTTTTAATCGTCTCTTGTAAATAACTGAGCCCGAGAAAACCTCATTGAAATATAACGACAAAATATGAATTAGAATTTCACTTCGGTATCGACTCTTCGATACTCCAGTACTACATTACAGTATCGAGATGTATGAAGCAAGTACGATAGCGACAAAGTCATGCGTGGAATAGCAGGAAACCGAAAGATTTTTTTAAAATGAAGGATGTGAAGCGTTACAGCGGCAACGATCGACGTGCAATTGTTCCAGATAGAATTTTCCCAATATGTCTTCCTGGAGTGCACTTCATCGCACGCCGGAGACATGCTTGTTTCCTTCCAACACAGGAAAATGCGCGCAACGCGAAATAGAAGCGGTACAAATATTTGAAAAGGAAGTGCGTTAAAAATATGTGATTAAGAAGAGAGTTATAGATATTTGAGAAAATAGCGTTAAATATGTATTCATAAAAATAGCGTTAAATATGTATAGGTATAAGAAGAAAGAACGTTAATATATAATTGAAACAGTACATCGAGCCAAACTCCGGACGATATTGAAAGTAATAACAGACACTGGGATGTCATTATACGAGTATAACAAAACTTGAAAGACTAGAAAAATTACTCGAAAAAGCCACAAACATGAGACAGCGTGTATTAGTCCTTAAAAATGAAACAAGGAAAAACATCGCCATTGGTCAATTATTAGAAAAAAGTGAGAAGTATCAAAGAGACTAGCAATATCAAGTACATCGAATTTTGTATCAAGTGAAATTTTTAATGAAACTTTTTGATGAATATAAAACGAGGAAAATTAATTTACGATTTAATGAAATAATTAATGCCCTACATATAGTATAGCATCATTGGCAGCCTCCAGTGTGACGCACAACCTAAACGGATATCCATTTCTATTGAGTTGAGCATGAATTCAACCCATTGGCAGTCCCTAACTAGAGAGGAAATTTCGCTAGATCTTAACTTTTCAATACTAGATTACCCCTAATTGATGGCAGCTGCGATTACTAAACCTGCAATCACATGTTAGTTTAAATTACTAGAATGATGCAGTTACGGTTCAGATTCAAATTTAGAATCAGATTCAGATTCAGGTTACGATTCAGGTTACGATTCAGATTCAGATACAGATTCTAATTCAGATTTAGAATAAATAAAATGTAGATTACTACTGAGGTCAGGGTCTCAAGCAGGCAAGGTGACAGGTTAAGGTGACCTGTGATAACGTGTCGTGACTGACCTCAGTTTAATGCTAGCGTTGGCAGACTGGATGACCGTCATGGACAGCCAACCCACAGACCTAGAAGGTTAAACGCTTCACCTACACATCGCCTTATCATCAAATGGAGTGACATTAAAAGTTGTCGAAACGAATATATTAGGTCTCCACAAATGTTTAGGTCATTCCTGCAACAGCTATACGTTTTTCACGGTCAGATATCGTTTCCCTGAGGACACGATTATGTCTAAATTATAACACGTTGCGGTAGAAGGAGAGACAGGCCATTCGAAATAACCAAATATATGGCAAGCTTTCTTAAATTTCATAGCACGGAGCCTCAGACTTGGCGGTCAGACAATGGAAGGTTTCGTTAACTAGACTACCTCCTTGCTGACATTACAGTACACTGTGTACAGGACGTATACTAACAACGTAATGCTCCTTTGCAGACAACGGAGTTTGTTTAAAATAGATTCCGTATTCGGAACTTTCTTTAATGGTGTAGCAGAATCTCAATTTAAGTGCAGCATGAAACAAATTGTTGATGTCCATTTCTTTGAAGATGAAAACGGTAAGCAAAAATTTAATCCTAATTTTGTTTTCAAAGAACAAATTTAATCCTATTAAAAATTCAATAGTTGACTGACACAAAGTGTATAATTTAGAAGGGCTTACTTTCATTGAAAACCAACTCGAATACATTGCGGAACAATCATTTCAAGTGCCAGGTCTCACCTTGCGTAAAAAGGGACGAAGTATTTGTACAGCGATGATAGTCCTCCTTTCTTTAGCTTGGGAGGTCGCTTCTCGTAGGGGTCATGTATTTGAGGAGGCCCTCCACGCTGCTCAGGCACAGGGACAGACTCCACCTGCTGCAGCCACACCACAGTCAGGAGTAGCAGGGAGGCAATGATGGGTAGGGCTGATCGGCTCAGCTGGAATTAAAAATCTGTCGTTACTCAGAGCTCGATATGGCCTGTCGTGACATGACCTCCAATGGGTTATAAAAAAGGGATATTTACGTAACATAATAGTTTTATAGACAGAAGTACTGAAGGGTCTTACTTATTTTTCTACATAATCGCCAAAACGGATACAGCTCGATTGCCCGAGGTACTGGCAGTCGGGCTGTATTCGGGCTGATATATATTTATGTATGCTGGGAATGAATTATTACGTCAGTATCAAAGAGTAAGGTCAGGGACGGGTATTGTATTCTGCTGAGCTTGATTACGCACAGCAGACGAAGCAAGTCGTTGAATCCCCTCCATGATAACAAAAGGACACCGCTCCATGAGCGCGTGTGCAGTTCATTATGAAGGTATTTTACTTACACCTCACAAAACTGATCAACATCGGCTATTCGTTGGAAACTCGCAGCATCTGCACAACGACTTGCAGGTTAAGAGTACGATAATAAGCGTATGATGCGTGGATATAAAATAGGTGATAAAACTACGAAGAAGCTTGCGTACGATTGAAACGTTTACAAATTGTACAATAATGCAATTGAAGATATCAACTGAATATATAGGGAACTTTTTATTATGAGGAATGAGATAAGGGGCTGATGTAGTCACCAACTCTTACCAATATGTGAGGAACAACTGCAGTGTTTACTCTTTAAATATTTCCTAACTGAATGGTCGGTAGAGGCCTCATCGCTAAACATTGCAGTACTCACTCTCCACAGCGATGTATGACTTAGGAACTGGACTGCAGGACGATAGGTCAATGGAAGGACAGACCATTGAGCGGCAGTGAAAGTATAAACTGCGGTAACCGCGCTGCTGCCAAGGTCATACTTCCAGACGTACTCATACATCTTTTGTGTACCGCTGGCGGCACTGGGATAGAACTAGTAGGAGTGTTGCTATACACTTCTCCTACGACCTATACGAGATGTGTGTCATAGTGTATGAGATGTATGTCATATTTGTACTGTATACGAGATGTGTGTCATAGTTGTATTGTATACTAAATGTGTGTCATAATTGTAATCTATATGAGATGTGTGTCATATTTTTACTGTACGTGAGATGTGTGTCATGTTTGTACTGTATGTGAGATGTGTCTCATATTTTTAATGTACGTGAGATGCGTGTCATATTTGTACTGCATGGGAGTCTCACTTGTCTGTACATACATATGTGTGATGTGTGTCATATGTACGCCCGTGCTTCACGAGCTACAAGCTACTTACGGTGTAGCTAACGTTCGTACAAGAACATTCCTAGGGAATTTAAAAAATTTGCCCCTTCTTAGGAATGTTAGATAGGCTAAATTCAAGCTCCTCCCATCAGAAATGGATACTCGTCTGGGTTGTGAGTCGCTCTGGGTGCCGGTACGCATAACTGTACGCCTAGTGCATGTTTAATTCATCACGGATGTTGTAAAACCTGAATGTAAAACATGAGTTCCAAGAGTATTTCACTGTTTTCCTAAAGACCCAATCGTAATATAAAGTACACCGGCCAACCACAAAAAAACTTCTCATTCTTCGGTGTGCGTTTCTAAGCAAAAAACTGCACCCAACTACAATGTTATGAGCAGTGCAACCTCGGGTTAGTAAAATCAAACAAATTTTGTCTCTTTATGATGTTTTCGCGTTTCTTTCAGTAAGAACTGGATGAATTTCAACCAAAAACGGCCATGAAATATAATATACATCCCTACAAATTGAAATGAAATTCGAAGTAAATCTATACATCGATCTTAAGCTATAACATTCAAGACTTTTTTATTTGATAGCAGAGACTTCTGGAGGGCAATAAGATTCATGAATCGATTTGAGGGGTGGAAAACAGATGATATGGTTGAAAAATGGGTCAAAGTGATGACATTAATGGCAAGGTTTGAACGTCAGAATATGTTATGAACGTCACGCAAGCGGCAGGAAAATATGACAGCTACGACAGCTGGCTTATTTCAGAATACAGAGTTTTTTCGTAAAACAAAGTGAAGCATATCTTTCCAGATTAATTATTCGTAATGTTCAACATAATAAATTAATAACATAAACCCAGACATAAAATTCTCTTTATAAATGAAAGTTACTAACCACGCAGCCAGTGAAGAAATTCTATAATATAGAACAGAGTATTTCCCTTGGGGGTTTTCAGTACACAGATAAAGCAGAACACAGCACAGTACAGGAAAACACAGTGCAGTGCTTTCCTGTACTGTGAGACACAGCAGCTGTAGTCAACAAGTACCTTTTGTATTTGTAGTGTGTACACGTACGAACAGGATTGCCTTATACCTTGTTCTTAAGGCTATAAAGGAAGGACAAAGCGTGAGAAAGAACAAGGCATAAGGAAGAACAAAGCGTGAGGAAGGACAAGGCATAAGGAAGAACAAGGCATAAGGAAGAACAAAGCGTGAG
>VCRD01006773.1:0-24974 GCA_006783055.1 Trinorchestia longiramus
GTAAGATAATTCAGTAGCAACAGCAAGACTCTCCTTGATGGTTTCAAACGCAAGTGAAGCGTCTTTGTTCCACACAATGAGTGTTGATTTACCCCTACGTTTGGGAGCAAGTAATGAAGATAAGGGTGACAAGATATGAGCACACTTTCTAATGAACCTATGATAAAAATTTACGGAACCTAGGAAACGACGCAGTTCGCGTTGTGTCTAAGGTTTCGGGAAGTTGCGAATAGCCTGAACTTTAGAAGGGTGAGGTGTTAAACCGAGCTCGGAAATTTCGTGACCAAGGTGAGTTAAGGACTTCTTTCCTAATTCGCATTTGGCGGGATTGATCAATAAGCCGTGATTGGCGAGACGTTCACACAGGGTTTGTAAGTGTTCCTCATGTTGTTTGGGAGTGGATGAAGCAATTAGCACGTCAACGAGATAAGTATGTATAAGCGTAAGGCAAATCTGACAAGATATTAGTCATGTGTCGTTGAAAGGTTTGAGGTGCATTTCGTAATCCGAACGGCATTGTGGTATATTCTAACAGGCCAAAGGGGGTAATTACAGCAGTCTTTTGAATGGACTCTTCGTCCATGGGGATCTGATGGAAGGCATGAGCTAGGTCAATCTTAGAAAAGATTGTAGCACCGTGCAAATTGGCACTGAAGTCTTGCAAATGGGGTATCGGGAAGCGATCAGGAATAGTGATTGCATTTAACCGTCGATAGTCACCACACAAGCGATATTCCCCATTGGGTTTAGGGACCATCATGAGCGGACTTGCCCATGGACTCTTTGAAATGCGAACAGTACCCGCGTTCTGCATGCGTTGAAATTCCGCCTTAGCAGTTTCGAAACGATCGGGGGGTAACCGTCGTGCACGGGAAGAGACTGGAGGTCTAGTGGTTATGATATGATGTTTTTTCCTTACTCTAAGAATGTTAACCTTAAGAATTTAAAAACCAATGTACTAAATGTCCATGTACTGTGTACTTGATTGGAAATAAAGATTGTTTGTTTTTGCTTGTTTGTTTGTTTGTTGTTGCTACAGATTTTCCCTCCGGTATAACTAAACATAAAATTATATCAGTGAATTTAAATGCATAGGATATAAATACACAACATTGTATTTGAATACGCAACATTATACTAAATACCCATTTTTAAATGTATTGCAAGTACCCTTTTAAATGTATCAGCAATGTTATTGAACTCCTGCCTAACATATGAAAATCGCACCAGTCCCGAAAAAAATCCCGTAAATCCAATTTTTATTGTAGTAAAAAACTTAGAACTTGTAGTTAGAATTCACTTGTATAAAACCATGGGATGTGGGACTTCGTTTCTCTAGTTGGTGCTAACATGGGATGAACAATTTTAATGAAGCAAAAATTTCACCTAAGCAGGTAATAGACAACCATAATTCCTACATTGATTCATGTGTACTACTTTAAAAAATCTAATGCGTGCATTCATGTCTGATGGACACATGTCCTATCATCGTTTAGCGAGAATAATTACTTCCTTACATTGTAACAGGGCCCATCCGTTTCCACATTGTAATAAAATTTTACCGACTGGTTAAGAGGAGCATGCCTTAGCAACTAACGAATGGATATTTTCGATACGAGGCAAGAAGAACGTATCCGGTTGTCGTTAACGCTATTTGAATTAATTATATTCTACTGTTAAGAGTTGCGTGGAAAGTGAATAAAGCTGGAAATTATAAAGAACACTATAGACAGCCGCAAAACTCCATTTTTGCGATTGTTTTCCTGGTGGTCCAAGGCAAGTGTGCTACCGGGGAAGCTAAAGATGGAGGGATACGCTACCATGCTTCAGGACGTGGAAAAAGAACGTGAGGAAGATCTGTTAGATTGGGTTGCTTGTGCATCAGACATTGATGAAAGTGCTATGGAGGACGAGCAGGATGGGGAATGGAAAACTACAAAAAACTCTCGGATGAGAAAAGAAAAGCCTGTGGAAGAAAGTGAGATCCAGGAAGGAGGAAAAAAGAAGATGCACGCAAGTGCAGACGGTGCTGAAGGTAATGAGAAAGAGGGACCCTATGACAATTTGTGCCCTTCAAGAGTGAACAGAAATCCGAGTTTTGATGAGCAGATGCTGGCAGTAGTGCGCAATTAAACTCTGGGAGGGAGAAAGGAGAAAAAGGCAGAGTTTTGAAGCCAAATTTGGGCTTCAATGTAACAAAGACTATGCGATCAGAAGACTGCAAAATGATTCTAGTGCGCCCAATTGGAATGGAAGCTTGCACCTTTACTTCCGACCCAGTGGCATTAGCACAAGGTATTGGTGAGTGCCCATTTTAAGTATTAAGTAATACAGAAGAGTTGCATTCGAATAAACAAACAAGGTAATCTAGTGGTCTTTGAGCTAAAAGAAGCAACAATTGAAAAACTGACATCTCTTTTAGCAGTGAAAAGGCTGGGCAAGTGGACTGTCAACTGTTCTCAACCTGTTTCCCAGATGCAGTCATGGGGGTCATCAAGGGAATACATCCAAGTGTAAATGTGGAAGATATCAAGGCATCTGCAGATTGTGGAAGCAGTGAATTGCTTTCTGTAACTCACCTACCCCAGTACAGTGGAGGTATTAAAGAAGAGTCTTCAGCAGTCAAGCTAGGCTTTGTAGGAACTCAATGTCCCTCACACATATATGTGGGATTTACCAGATATGCAGTATTCCCATTCAATGCTCCATCTCGCCACTGTTACTGCTGCCAACAGCTGGGACACGTAGCAGTAAGTTGCAATTCACCTCTTCGCTGCCTGGTGTGCTCTGGCCCACATACAAAGGATGAGTGCACTGCTGAACCAAGACAGGAGAAATGTGCAAACTGCCATCAGACTCACATAGCAAGCTCTAAAGAATGTCCAGCTATCAGAAATGCAGCAGCTATACAGAAGCTGCAGTGCTCTGGAGTGGGTTTTGAAGCAGCCAAACACAAGGTGATGAAAACACAGACTGAACTTGCCACTAAAGCACCATTTATGAAGAAACAAAATTTGACAGTTCCAATAGTTAGCTCGAACATCGTGGGATCACAACACAGTATTCAAGGGAATCAGCAAGAAAATCAGAATGACCTAACTATCCAAGAAGTCATTGTAGATATTCACCAGTCAGGTGGATCCTACCTATGGTCAGATGCAGAAGCTCTCTCCTCAACAGCCTCCAGCAGCCCACTCTACAGCTCTGTAGTTCAGGGCTTGGTTGACCTGCCATCCACAAGTGAGCATTTTCAACTGAGTGGTGTTCAAGAGAGGACCCCCAGCATGAATATTACTCAGCCAGCAAAGAAACCTTCCCCACAAATGACAACAGCTGCAGAATGTGCTGAAATTTTATCAAAAAGTGTAGTATCTTTGGGTAAAAAATTGGAGCACCAAGTGAAGGAAATGGGCTGGGAGATGGGATCTAGAGTGATACAAAGGTTAAGCTTGGAACTAAAAAACAAAATGGAATCAGTGATTACAGAGGTTTCTCACACAATACTCAGTAAAGTTTCTTCCTTACTTAGTGATCTAATTCTAGCTAACATGCAAAAAGAACTACCACCCCAGCGCCAATTGCTGTTGGCAGGTATAATCCGCAACCATTTTGGAACTGAGTACTCAGAACCAATAATTACTAGTTGCAGAAACCAGGAGAACAAATCCCCAAGTAAGAACATGGCAGCATCACAATGTAAGGATTCAGCACTAGAGGCAAAACTCTCACAAGCTACACATGCGAGGATCCAGAGGCATACACCAGGGAAAATAAAGCAGATGTCGATGCCAAAACCCACAAAGACCAATACAAGACAGCAAGAAACAAAGCCCAACCAGCAGTGCAATACCCTAATGTAATGGCTACCTATTCCATTAATCAATATTTGACCAGAAAACAAAATGAAGCAAGAGAGATGGCTGTCTTTCAGTTTAATTGCAATGGAATTTCCTCTAAATAACCAGAATTAAAATTACACATTTATGCCACCAAACCAGAAGTTGTGTGTCTATGTGAGACATGGCTCACAGATACAGCACCAAAACCCAACTTTGTAGAATATGTGGCAACTTGGTGTCCACGAGTAGGTGGAGCGAGAGGAGGAGGAGGAGGCCTAGCCATATTGGTGAGGCTGGATATTCCATTTCACCTTTTAAGACTGGAGCCCTTTGATGGGAACCTGGAGCTGCAGGGAGTAACCTTGAACACAACCTCAGGCCTCATAGACATCATAAATGTGTATAATCCTAATCAACCCTTCTCACTTTCAGAACTCAGACATTACCTACAACAGCTAAACCACACATTCCTTTTTCTTAGGGACTTTAATGCACATTCACCTCTTTGGGATGAATGATCTTGAATTAATCCTGCAGGTCAAGCCTTGGAAGAGATGCTGGATACCTTTCCAGTACGTATAATAAATAATGATTCCCCCACCTACATAGACAGAAGAGTAGGAACAACATCAACACTGGACTTATTTTTTGCTACTCATAACTTGGTGCAGTCCTGTGAAGTGAGAACTGGGCCAGATCGTGGAAGCAACCACTTCCCAGTGTGCTGTATCTTGGGAGTAGTTCCAGTAAGGCATCCCATGGGGGCAGCACAGCATTGGAAACTTGGAGCTGCAGACTGGACAAAGTGGACCTCACACTAGAATGCTCACACAGACCAAGTGCATGTTGGCCTGTGCAATGATATTATGGGCAACAACTTCCTACTGGGTGCCATAAACTCTGCTGCAGAAAAGTCTGCGCCCATGTCAACTGGCAGAACTGGAATTTCCAGAGCTACTCCCTGGTGGGATGCAGCCTGGTCAAAAGCAGTAGCTCAGCACAGATGTGCTAAGGGGCAACTTTTTTGCTGTCCTTCACAAGAAAACCTGATAAGATACAAGCACCTTGAAGCGGTAGCAAAGAGAACCATCCTACTCAAAAAACGAAATGGTTTTGCTCAGTATCTGGGTGCCCTCACTTGTTCTACTCCCAGCGCATCAGTCTGGCGGTGCATCTGAAGCATCAGTGGGAGGGCAAGCATGCTAAACTACCAAGTTGGAGGGCCACATGCAACAGCATTAGAAAAAGCAAAGATATTTCCAAGCACTTCAGGAGACATAGTCCAACCACAGCTACCATGGGAAGTGACGAGAGCATTCGGGTCAATAATGCCAACTACTTTGAGACAGAAGAGTCAAGGGAAGTCCCATGTCTTACCATGGAAGAATTGAATTCTTCTCTGTCAGCACTTAAAAATAAAGCTCCTGGACAGGATGGAGTGTATGATAGATTTTTGCAGAAGTTGCCCCGACACTGGAAAAAGGAACTGCTATGTGTTTATAACACAAGCCTGTATACTAGGTGTGTCCCTCCAGGATGGAAATGGGGAATATGGCTCCCAATTCTGAAACCTGGAAAGGACCCAGAGCAAGTTTCCTCCTATAGACCTATATGTCTGCTCTCGTGCATTGGTAAGCTAATGGAACGTATGATCCAGAGAAGATTAAAGTATTTGGTGGAAACTAATAACCTGTTGCTTGGGGAGCAAGCAGGATTTCGGAGGGGAAAGAGCACAATGGACTCTTAACTCATTGCTAAAGACTTCATTGCCAATGCCTTCTCCAGGAAGCAAATATGCATAGCAGTATACTTGGACTTAGATGGTGCTTATGACAGTGTATGGCATGAAGGAATAGTCTACAAGCTGATAGCATCAGGGTTGGAAAAAACTTACGTGAAGTGGCTCTAAAACTATTTGACGGGGCGAACCGCTTCTGTGCGTTTGGGGGCTGTGCAATCAGAGGGTGTGCCTATCACATGGGTACTCCCACAGGGAGCAGTTCTTAGCCCACTGCTTTTCAACATCATGTTGTCAGACCTGCCAGTTGCTGATGGGGTACAACTAATCATATATGCAGATGATATCACCATACTCTCAAAAGGATACTCTCTAACAGAAGTGAGAACTTGCCTTCAAAGGTACTTGGACAGTCTAGCAGCATGGTTTAAAAAATGGAAACTGATAGTGAACCCAGCAAAATGTTCACAACAAATCTTCATCAAGAAACACAGCATACCTGATGTAATACTGCGACTGAACAATTCAGTGGTGCGAAACGTAACTTGCCAGGGGGTGTTGGGGATTGTCTTTGATGCTCCAAGACTCACGTTTGCAGCTCACATAGGAAATCTAGTGGGGGACCTTCGGAAAAGGTTACAAGTGCTGCGAGCCCTGTCAGCAGCACGCTGGGGTGCATCTCGCTTGTTTCTTCGACGGGTGTATATAGCATTTATCAGAAGCAAGCTAGAGTACGGATGGCCTGCCTGGGGTATGCTACATTCAAGCAGCCTCAAAAAACTTGCTGTAATTCAAAATACGGCATTATGCAACATATTGGGAGTGAGAAAAACCAGCCCAGTTTTGTCCCTGGAGGTGGAGTCAAGGATACCCCCACTGGAGCTGCGGCTCCAATTGCTGACAGCTCGCTGGTATATCCGTCTCATGAATAGAGGAAACCATGACTATACTCTGAAGCAGCTGGGACTAGCAAGGAGAGGGCAACAAACAGTATTTGAGACCCAAGCAAGACAAGTCTTAGTCTCAATGAAAGCACTCATCCCACGTAGAGTCTGAACAGGAACCCTGTCCCCAGTGCCACCTTGGAGTAACTTTCAAAATTTCATCTCAGTTGATGCTCCATGTAGAACAGCAAACCATGGGCAAAAAGCAGCAAATGAAGCTATTATGCAAGAGGACTTGAATGCAAAATATAGTGGATTCACACAAATTTTCACTGATGGCTCAAAGCTGTCATCAGGTTCCACAGCAGCAGCACTGTTTGTGCCTTCATTGGCACAAGCAGTGGGTTGGAAGCTAAATGCAGCTCATACAGTATTGGGGGCAGAACTGTTCGGAATTCACCAAGCCTTAACTTTTGCCTACAAACACCCTGCTCTACATAACAAAGACATTGTTATTCTATCAGACTCTCAGTCAACACTTCACTTGTTAAAAAATATCTTGAACCCTAACTACCACGACATTGTGTATGATATCCAGAAGTTGGCATCTCAAAGACAGCAAGTTTCCAAAGTATGCTTCCAATGGGTAAGGGGACACTGCAGCATAAGGGGAAATGAGGCTGCAGATCAAGCAGCTGTTCTCAGTAATGAAAATTACAAGACAGTTTGGACTTACCTTTGCTATGATGAGTCAATCAAACAGCTCTACAACAGCTTCTCAGAGTACTGGAGGCAGAACTGGTTCCAATTAATGGAGTCTGCAGGTAAGGGCCGGTTTTTGGCCATTCACACTGAATCCCCAGCTATCCTGGTGAGAAGAGAGCACCCGTGCCGCTGGGTTGATTGTGCCATCAGCCGTCTTCGCCTGGGTCATGTGGGTGTAGCAGCTCATTTGCATCGTTTTCAGCTACTGGAGTCACCTCTCTGCCGATGTGGACAGGTTGAAACAGTGGAACATTTTCTACTGAACTGTGACAACTACTCGGCACAGTGTCACCCACTGAAACGATTGCTTCAATGCCTTGGCCTGCAATTCAATTTAAAGAATGTCCTCGGTGGTGGTGACAGCTCGTCTAGAGTGCAACTTCGCATCATAAGAGTCTTAGCCCAGTTCCTGTCCACTGTGGGAAGGCTGGAGGATGTCTAAAAAAGAAAAAGGGAATTGGACAGACTCCCTCACTCTCCTGAACTAATACTGATATGAGTTTTGTGAATTTTTACAGAGAGACTGAACACTGTGACAAGAACCTAAGAACCTCTTGCAGAGAAAGGGGAAACTTTGACAAGTACCTAAGAACCAAAAAACCTTTTACAGAGAAATTGAAATTTTGACAAGAACCTGAGCTGCAGTGCAGTTGCTGGAGTCCAGGCTGGTGAGCTGAGTGTCACTACACTTGCCAGAAGCCTATTTGGAGCCTTTTTTGGAGGGCTCCAGTTCTACCAACCAACCAACCAACCAACAGATGAAAGCATGGTGATGTAAGATTTTTTTTGGAATCTTAAATGAAAGGATGAAACATGTGGTAGAAGAACAAGGAGTAATGGGGGAAGAACAAAATGGTTTTAGGAGAGATAGACGTGGTGAAGATAATTTGTTTGTGGTTAGTGAAATAATTGAGAAAAAGAGGAAGGCAACTAAAAAGGTATCTCTTGCATTTATGGATACTGAGAAGGCATATGATAGAGTAGACCGTAGGAGGTTGCTAGACGTGCTAGGAAAAATTGCTTTTAGTGATATGATAGTGAACATGGTGAAAAGTTCGTATGAGAATACATGTGCGGTATACTGGCTGGGACATTTAGTGACAGGACAGGTGATGAGTGTAATGGGAGTGAGACAGGGTTCTATCCTGTCTACCTCACTGTTTGGCCTATATACAGAAGAATTAGCAGTCTACCTGAGAATGAGTGGTTTTGGACTGAAAGTTTGAGAGGAGAAACTGAGTTTGCTGTATGCTGATGACATTGTTGTGGTTAGTGAATCAGAGCAGGAACTGCAAAGGATGTTGGGGATTGTGGATGGATACAGTATTTCAAGGTAAAATTTAATGGAGATAAAAGTAAAGTCATGGTTATAAATGCTGATGAAACTGACAGAGATACAAAGTGGAATATTGGAGAAGTTAAGATAGGCAGAACTGAGGAGTATAAGTACCTGGGATGTATGTTGAGTGAAGATGGATGTGCAAGAGTAAAGGTGAGAAATGGTTAAAGCTATGCAGTCGTTGGGAAGACTAAGCAGTGTGGCCATATATAGAGCAAATAAGTATGAATGTGTCAGAAGAATTTGGAAGTCTGTTGCAGTACCTAGCATAATGTTTGGCATGAATGTTATGGCATGGATTGGAGACCTAGAAAAGTTGGAGGTGCTGCAGAATAGGGTAGGGCATTTGGCATTAGGCACTTCAAAATGGATGGCTGTAGAAGCTATTCGAGGGGATCTAGGGTGGAGTCTGTTTTCTGAAAGAATGATAAAGGCTGTGTTGAATTATAAGGTGAGAATTGAACAAATGGAGAATAAAAGGTGGGTTACACTAATCTTTGAATGGAATCTGAATGAAAGTCTTTGGGAGAAAATTTGCTGGGGCATGCAAGAAAACTGAAGGTTCAGAAGACTGTTCATGTTAGTATTAGAAGAACTATGGGCAATTGGTTATTGAGAGGTTGTGGAAATGAAGGAATGGAATGAGATTGCAATAAGTGGAAGAAAGAAATTGATAAACTATCAAAAGAGTATGGCCTGAACAAATAGAAGCATAGTATGAATGGGAAAACTACTTCAATTTCATATGCCAGTAAGAATGTACCAAGGTTTGAAATGTTTTATGATGAAAGTTTTGGCAGCCAACTCTTGTTTGCCTCAGATTTAAGACATAAAGTGTGAATAGGTGTACATGGAGGTGGAATGAGGGGAATACAAGGTTATGTCTGTAGTGTAACCGAGGAGTAGAGGAAACAGTTGAACATCTAGTCTTAGAATGTTGTAAATATGAACATGAGTGAGAAAGCCTCATGAATGTGATCCATTAGTATTGGGAAAACAAGTGGAATGCAAGGTGTGTTGAAGAGGACTCTGGTATGACATATCTTGCAGGGCTGAATGTGGAATGCATGGAATAAGGGCACTGCCCTACAAGATATCGTATTGCTGGATGGCATGGAATAAGTGACAGTGATGTTGATTACTCAGTTTTTTTAATGTGACTACCTGCTAAGCTTGTGGGGCTGTTTATGACAAGCTGTACCTTCCAGTGATGCCCTCAGTTGGCTGGTTCATTTGCATTGAATGACTCAGGGTGGCCCTAGAGGAATTACTTTAGACATCCCTAGCTCACAGGAGAAAAACTTTGGGATGCCATCCTGTTGTGTGTGTGTGTGTGTGTGTGTGTGTGTGTATTAGAGGGCATTGAAGGCCATTACAAAGGCCCCAGCCAAATGTTGACCCTCAAATCTAAGTCAAAGTCTAAGAAAGGAAAAAAACTAAACTTACTCTCCGACTTAAAGCTACATGCACTAATTTTTGAAGCCCCAAATAAACACGATGTAAGAGAAGAATAAATCTGATTTAGAAAACACACTATTCAGAATGTACATATTAAGAACTCTGAATTTCATTAAAATAGCTTCTTGAATGTTAAGGTGGTTATTTTCTGATTTTTTCTCAATTTTTCATTTAAATATACATATTAGGATTACGACTGTTAATATCTCCATTACAAACTGAACAGTTTTAGACTAAGATCTGAAGGCCAGCTTTGGCTGGGGCTTTTGTTATGATTTTGAATTTACCCTAAAACACATACAACAGGGTGGCATCCCAGAGTTTCTTGCCTGTGTGTCAGGATCATTCAAAATAATTTTTCAAGTGCAACTCTCAAACATTCCATTTAAAATAACCAGTCAAGTGAGGACTTCACTTTGGGTTATCCAGCTTGTTATAAACAGCCGCTTATGCTTTTCAGGTAGTCACAGTCTAATCCAGATGGCTGACTGTTCAATGTTGTTACTTATTCCATGCATGCAATAGAAAATTCTTCATTACATGTACAACAATCATGGTGCATTCCTCATCCAGTCAGACGAGATAGCCATACCTCAGTACTCATCAACATTCCTAGTATTCTACTGGTTCTCTCCATACTGCTCATGAACCACACTTATAAAGCTTTCTCACTTGTGCTCATATTTTCTACATTCTAACACCAGATCTAAATTGTTTCTTTTACTTCTCTGTTACACTGCTTACATAACCTATTATTTCCCTGATTCCACCTTCATATGCACTTATTCTCACTTGATGCCCTACATCTGATGGCAAACAGGAGTTGCCAGCAGAAACGTCCATCATAAAACATTTCAATCTTTGGTACATTCTTATGGGCATACCAAGTTAAGGTGGTTTTCTCTGCCATGTTATGCTTCCATTTGTTCAAACCATACTATTTGTTTAGTCTTTCAATTTCCTTCTTCCACTTTTTACCCTCCCACTCCAGTCCTTTACTTCTATTATTTCTCAATAAGTTATCCATAGGTCCCCCACTTTTGACTCAAACAATCTTGTGAATTTTCACCTTTCTTGCTTGCCCCCTGCAAATTTTCTTACATAGACTTGTACTCAGATTAAATTTGAAAAAATTTTAAACCCATATTTTTCTTTCATTTGCTGAATTCTCATCTGATAATTGAAGTCATTATCATTCTTCTAGAAAACAGATCCTATCCTAGATCCTCAAATAGCTTCTGCTGCTGTCCATTTTAAAGAGTCTAATACTAAATGCCCTACCTTATTTTACAGTACCTACAACTATTCAAGGTCTCTTCCAGTCTATGCCATAACATTTATACCATGCATTATACTAGGTGCAACTGCATACTTCCCCATTCCTCAAATACATTCATACTTGTTTTCTTTATACCTGGCCATACTGCTTAGTCTTATGCACCACTGCATAGCTTTTGCCAATTTCTCACCTTTTGTTTTAGCATATCCATCTTCATTCAACTCACATTTTAGAATACATGTACTTATATTCTTTAGTTTTGCTTAGTTTAACTTCTCCAATATTCCACTCTATCTTTGTTGGTCTCATCACCATTTATAACATAGCTTTACTTCTATCTCCTGTAAATTTCATCTTAAAATCTGTACTATAGCCATTCACAATCTCAAGCATCCCTGGTAATTTTTGCCCTGATTCACTGATCAGAACAATGTCATCAGCACACATCAAACAACTGTGTCTCCTCTTCAACTGTCAGTTTCAAACCACTTATTTTCAGGTGGACAGGTAATTCTTATGTGTATAAGCCAAATGGTAAAGGAGACAGTACAGCCCTTTCCCACTCATCTTACACTCATTTGCCCAGTCACTGAACTACCTAGCCAGTAGATTGCACATGTATTCTCATTCTGACCTTTCACAATGTTCAGTATCTTACACAATTGTTAGTTTGCAGACTTAAAAAAAAATGACTGCATTTGCATTTGTGAAGTCCTTTATCTGTTGATAGGCTGAACACTTGAACAATTGTTACTTGAATGTTATATGGGAGCAGTTTTAAATCTTTTGTTAGCCTTAGATTTGAGGGCCAGTATTTGTTGGGGCTTTTGTGATGACCTTAAATTCCCTCCAATACAGGGAATCCCCGGTTTTCGGCAACTCGCCGTTACGAACGAGCGCATATAAATCCTATTAATTCATATTCAGTATGCCATACTGAATTGTAGCCTTTGTTGTCATTTCCATGCTCCATAGTCCTCCACCCTGTCCAGACTCCCCAGCTGCAGGCTCTTTTGAATAAGGCTGTCTCTCCGGTTACCAGTCAGAACACTATATTTTATTATGTTATATTTATGTGCATGTTCTTACTATTAAGTAGTAAAATTTACATATTGTAAGTACATATAACCTTGGTGCATAGGCCTAAGTTCCAACTTACATACCAAACCGGCTTACAAACATCTGTAAGAACGGAACTCGTCTGTAATCCGAGGACTCTCTGTACACACATAGACAACAGGATGTTATCCCAGAGTTTTTTTCTTGGGAGCCAGGGTCATCTGAAATAATTCCTCAATTGCCACCCTGAGACATACTATGCAAACAAACTAGTCAAGTGAGGGCATCACTGGGAGAACCAGCTCATCATGAACAGCCCTGTTGCTTAACAGGTAGTCACATTCTAATCCAGGAAACTGACTATTCAACATCAGTGTCTCTTCTTCCATGCATGCACAGTCATTTTTCATGCAACAGTCATGTTGCATTCCTCATCCAGCCCTACAAGATATCTTGAACCTGAGTCCTCTTCATTACAACTGGCCTTCCACTGGCTCTCCATCCTATTCACAAACCAAATCCATGAAGCTCTCTTGCTCATGGTTGTATTCACTACATTCTGAGACCAGATGTTCAATGTTTCCTTGACTCTGTTACGCTGCACACATAACCTTTTATTCCCTTCATTCCACCTCCATATGTACCTAATCTTACTTAATGCCTTACATCTGACAGCAAAAAAGAGTTAACAGACAGAACTTTCATCATAAAATATTTCAATCCTTAGTATATTCTTACAGGCCCATACCAAGTTAAAGTAGTCTACCTAGTCATACCATACTTCCATTTGTTTAAACCTTACCCTCGTTTTTTGATTTATTTTTTCCACTTTTTGCAATCTCACTCCAGCCTTTCACCTCAATTATTCATCAATAACCAATCATCCATAGGTCTTCCAATCGTAACACAAACGATGTTCTGAGTATTTAGTTTTCTTGCATGCTCCCAGCAAATTTTCTCTTACAGACTTTCACTCAGATTCCATTAAAAAATTTGTTTAACCCACCTATCATTCTCTATTTTCTCAATTCTCACCTTATAATTCAACACAGCCTTTACTATGTTTCAGAAAACAGACTTCACCCTAGATCCCCTCTAATAGCTTCTACACCCATCCCTTGTGGGGGGCCTAATGCTAAAGGTCCAACCCCATTTTGCAGCACCTCTAACTTTTCAAGGTCTCCATTCTATGCCATAACATTTATACCAAACATTACGCTATGTACCACTCCAAGAGACTTGGATGCTTTGCTCTGATGGTGGAATTTCCTAGTTGGCTGGAACGTCTAGTCGACATTTTTTAATCTGACGCAACACTCATTGAAACATTGAATTACATATGCATTTCATATTTATCTTAGTCCGTCATAGCATTCTTTGTCTGCTTTTGAGCCAAAATCTTTGAATCTTTAAATCATTGCAATGATGCAATGTTCAGAGGAAGGCATTTATTGATTAAATGTTCTTACGAAGTCCCTCTGTACTGCAATTATTGATCCATTGCAAGAGAAATAACTTTCCACTATTTTTGCTTGTTGGTTCTTGCTATATTTTGGCTTTTTTCAGATGTGATAATTGTGTAAATTTTGATTACAAAATATGCTTCAAATCTGTATCTTCAATACAGAATGAAACTTGAAGATTTTCTTTCATTTTGTATGTAACCAATTTTTGTAGCTGTATTAATTGCTGTGTAATAAATGTTCAAAATGGTGGTGACTTTCATGCCACCATGTAAAACTCTGGAGTTTCATCAAGACCAGTTGCTTTCCCATTTTTCACATTTTTGAAAACATTTCAATCTTTTCATTTGTAATTTCATCTTCTATTTGTAACCCATATTCCTGAATCTGAAAATTTATTAGTTCTTCATCTGCAATGGCTCACTCATTCTACCAATGTCTTCTTGAAAGTCTGCAACTGCTTTTATCATTTGTACCCCATCACTCAATAACTACCAACTCATGGATTTGCATATCACTACCTCTGTTGTTGCCTTGTATGAAATTATGCTATTCTTTAATATTATCTGGACCCTTTTTTTGTTATTTTTAATTTGTTGTCTCATGTTTCACTCTAGCCTTGTATATCTTTGTCTTTACCCTCTTTTGCTGAACTTTGTACTCATTGCATGCATCCTGCTATTAGACTTTGGCAATCCTATATCTTTCACACAGTTTTCATATTTTATGTTGTTTCTTATTCAAAATTTTTCTTCTCATTCATTCATCTTTTATCTCTCAGTATGAACTGATTAACTTTGTATTGACTCCACCTTTTAAATTGTATCTTGTTGTATGAAATTTATCATGTTAATGGTTCTGCTAGGCAGACCTATAAGAGTAGGCATGTCCAAAAGACTTGGTATATCCAAGAGACTGGGCATGTGTAGAAGACTGGGCATGTGTAGGAGACTGGGCATGTGTAGGAGACTGGGCATGTGTAGGAGACTGGGCATGTGTAGGAGACTGGGTTTGTCCAAGAGACTGGGTTTGTCCAAGAGACTGGGTTTGTCCAAGAGACTGGATATGTCTAAAAGATTAGGCATGTTCAGTTGCTTAAGCTTTTACTGCTTTTTTCAGTTTTTTCTTGCTTAACACGTTGCCTCCGATTGCCTGATTGGTGTAAAACTTCACTTTGTATGCGTAGTCACTAGAAGGATCTGAAAAAATTACAGAACCTAACCTAAGTGGTACACATACGTACCACTTCGGAGTCAACGTTTTAAAATTGAGCATTTTACAGAACTACTCTCTTGCAACTGATGCATGCAGTGGTGCTCCCTTACAACTGATGCATGTAGTGCTGTTCACTTGTAACTGATGCATGTAGTGGTACCCCATTGCATTACAAGTGGATAGGAAGCTTTCAAGAGATGGAACGGATAGTCACTGTTACGAAAACCAATATATACACTTCACAAAAACATTCCTTTCCAAGTTACATGAATAAGCATATCATTGTAGTGGACAAAAACACACAAATTGTGAGCTCAAAAGTAGAACATTAGCTGGATTACTTGATTTAATTAGCTTTTTTTGCCTAGGTAAAATAATACTTCATAATTTGATTTTGTGTAACTGTTGAGAGAATCACACCTTGGTAATTTTTAGTGTTCACAAGATCTTTCAGATTCTAGAATAGACAAGAAGGAAAAAATTTCCAGCCTAATTTTGTAGGTTATCCAGGTGTATGTGTTACAGGATATTTTATCATAACTAGTTCTGTAAAATGTGATGTGTAATCTAATTATTTTCAGAATGCTACTGTGAAATATGAGCCCTATTCATTATGATTTTAAGTAATATTCAGTTCTTTACAGAATGTGCTTAATGTAGTGTCATAATGTACAACGAATTTTAATAAGTGTGGCTAATGGTATTTCATAACTACATATACTGAACTGGTGTACAGTTTTGGCTAGAATTGAATGAATTTGCTTTCATGGTCTGTACAATAATTGACTTCTGTTTGGAGCTTTCATTTCTTACGACAAAAAAATTAGCTAGATTAGATTCATATTGTTACTTTAATTCACTGATTAAATAGTACAAACAAAATGGGTTCCTAGAAGCACTCTTTAATATTAGTTATTGAAATCATTTACATTTAATATCAATTTAGATCTCAATAAATACTTAATTGATTTTTGCTTTGGTATTCAAAGTTGCAGAATCTATGATCAGATTTTACTTGCAAGATTTTCGAAGTTAGTAGTACTGCTCATATGCACTGACCATGAGTTTTATAAGTATAATTTCATACTGGTGACTTTTGCATACTTAATTTTTATTTCACAAAGCTTGTGCTGTTGATCCTTATTGTAAGAAATGCTGTACTGGATGCAGTTATTACAAATTACTTGCTCATTAATCTAATCAATCTTTTCTTTTTAGGTGCACAAGGTTTTTACATTTATCATCTAAAGTGTTTTGAAGTATTTGAACAACATGGCCAACATTGTAAAGAATGGGCTTCAGCACCTTAAATCAAAGGAATTCCGTCAGTATTTGATGAGGTATGTCTTTCTCTGCTGTGCATTTCTACAGACTGGGCCTGAGTTTTATTTTCATGCCCATAAGCTACAGCATTCATTGTGAATGTGTTGATTACCAAGTATAAAGAGATATTTTTTAATTACATCTCTAAATGATTACATATTTTAAAGATTTACTCTAATTTAACTGTTTATTTACCCTCATATTTTTAAATCTATATTGATTTTAATATGCAATGTTTTTTTAGAATCTATTGCTTATTTTCTGTTAATTTATTTTTAACCTAATGATTACTCTGCAGCACCCATTTCTGGGGGCCTGTTGCCAATTGGGGTATTCCGATCGCTGCCATTGCTGACATCAGCAACAAGCCTCCAGAAATCATCAGTGGCAAAATGACCCTAGGTTGGTTGCTAGTTTAGTGTTGAGTTCCTATAGAACTGCCATCTTTTTTGTATGTACCTGTAATGTAATTGTTCCTGCTTTGAAATGCAAGTTAGTTTAAACTTTTTTATCATCAGGCTTCAACACCTGTTGGCTTTGTGTTTCCATGTCTGTTTATTACTCAGATTAAATACATTTTTGAACCGATATTCCATGTTTTTAGAATATATGCATATGAAAAGTTTACAATTATCTTGACCAGTTAGATTGTGAAAATTTAAAAGAAGCACATTCTAATTTGGTCATGAAAACCAATAGGAAGTGCAATGAGATTTCTTACCACAGCATCTGCTGCTCAATCAGGTGTGAGAATAGAAATAAGAAATACTCCATAGAAATTTTATCATATAATTAGATGTATTTACTGCTACAATTTTTGTTGAACTTGTTTGCTGCATTGATGAATATTATTATAATAAATTTATACAATTCAATAGAAATAGAAAAAACAATGAAAATAAATTAAATATACAATATGAAAATAAATACAATATAAAAAAATAAATTTATACAATAGAAATAGAAATTCAATTGACCTGTCATTTTGAGAGAATGTGAAGTGCCATTTATGTGCTGTGCCTTACATTCAAACTTTTTATCACTTTCATCTTACAATTTGCAAAAAAATTGTCACACATTGTGCAAAGTGTCGACTATCTGTGCCATTTTTTCATTTTTTGAAGAAAGAATAGTGGCATAGATTCAAAAACCGTGCAATTAAAATTAGAGGAGAAAAAATTGAATTTTTAAAAATATTTTCTTCAATGGGAAACTTTTCCATAAAGCACATAGGTGAGCCTTGCTAGGTTGAGCTGCAATTCTTTCAAAGAAAACCAGGGGAATTGAATTCTATTAAAAATGTTTGGAAAAGTGCAGCTGCAGAAATGTCCATTTTAACGAATATTCCTACAAATGATTAATATGTCCAGAAACTTGAATATCGTCTAAACATGGATGAGCATTTTAGGAAAATTAATGTCAATTCGTTCATATTTTAACTGTATCAAACTTTCTGAAGATCTGTTTTAACTAAATTATTAACTTTTTATAAATTTCATTCATGAAAATGAATGCAGTTAATTTTAGATCTATTATGGGAGGAGAAAAATGTCTACCTTGCAACATAGTTTTTTTTTACTGACAGATGCTCCCAACCTATTAATAGCAGACTAGTATGAGCCGCGGAAATTGTACGAGATAAGAAATATATTTAATCAACAAATGTGTTTTGATAAAACTGATACTACTCTGGATAGCGCAAAGAATTAGGATTGTGGACAGAAAAACCCTTAAAATGCAGCAAATATGTGTTTATTAACATTTCTATGAAGATGGTGTACATTGTATTTTAAATTTAGAACGGACATAAATGAGATGAAATTCGGTAGCTATGATACTGCGAATTCGACGAAAGCGTAACGGACGCACTAACTAACTAAGGAAGGAACAAGATATTGATACGTGATAAAACTGGTACTTTTCTGGATAGCGCAAAGAATTATTTTGGTACTGTGCCCGCTGTTGCTCATCCATATTTTCCCTACTGTGTTATGATAAATTCGTTTGCTGCTCGCGGTATTGTGATTGCTGCTCCTCGTCCATATTTCCACGCATGATTTGCTTTCGTCGACTGTCTCGCAGAAGGTACTCGTCACGTACATCGTTCATTGCAGCTCGCCTTACTTGCTGACGTTTCTTCTCCCTTTCAAGGATTTCCTGCTGCTGTTCATTCATTATTCTCTGCCTGTAGAGTCTCATTCCATCGCGAGAAGCCTCCAGTCTGCGCTCCATTGTGTAGTTATAAGGCTATAATAGGCGCCAGTATTACTAAAACATGAAGAAAAGTCAGATACTATCGAAACTAACGACTGATTTGTTTGTAAGATACGGATCTTTGATTAAATATTTCTTGTCAATTAGGAGAAGTTTGTATAAGATGTCAAACATATCAATGCATTTAAAGGCCATCTTTCAATGTTACACTGAAGAATTCGGTAGCTATGGAACTGCAAACTCGACAAATGCGTAACGTACTAACTATCTAAGGAATGAACAAGCAGAATTATAATAAGACGGGAACATGTGCTCAGAGATAATCATTCTCTTTAATCTCGTTTTCTAAATGTTTTGTTCTAAATTACGGTAAAATTACATAAAAATGAGTAAAGATGAGTGGTAATGTACGCAACATTTTGATTAGTCAGTAATTAATTTGGTTGTTAAAGGGTTAACACGGTCGCCACGGACTGTGAGTTATACAGTAGTCGTCAATTATTATGTATCACAAATAGAAAACCTTTGACTTCATTATTTATTATAAGTTTGAGAATATTTGCTTCATTATTTATTATAAATGGTGAATATTTTGCTTCATTATTTATTATAAATGGAGAATATTTGCCTTTAATAACGATTTTTTTATTGTAGTACTTCATCTGGCAAATTGGAAAAATAAGAAAGAAAAAGAAAGTTAGAAATTTTATTTCCAATCAAATATGCAGTGCAGGTTCATTGAGTTCTTAATTCATGATCTTAAGATATTAACTCTCTAGCGAGCAAGTAGCCAGCACGGAACACCTAATTCCGTGTATTTGAACCCACATGGTGCAATAGTTTAATGACGTAGATGGTGTGAGTTGGTTTCAACCAACGAGGAAACTCTTCGGCTATCGTTTTGGATAAGTCAGAGCTCGCTAGCCAATGCGGTAGCTTCGCTAGAGCGTGGACTAGCAAGCAGTCTCTGTTCAGCCGCCATTGTAGCCGAAAGTGCCTTGAGGTCCTCAGACACACACGCCACGCACGCCCGCAATTATGGAGGTAGGTGCATGAAAATCTACTACCACATAGCTAGATAAATGTGTTACAATATGATGTGTGTGAAGTGTATATTGTAAGAAAAAATTGGTGAAAAATGATGTTGGTAAAAGTGTAAGTCCTGCGCGGGGCTATTGCCTGGCTTTTGTTTAATAATGTTAGTCCTTCGCGGGACTTTTTGCCCGGCTTTTGTTAAATAATGTTAGTCCTTCGCGGGACTTTTTGCCCGGCTTTCGGTGAACCATATAAGTCCCGCCGGGGACTTTCTGCCCGCTATAGGTGTCTCATTTAACGACCTAAACTTTTTTAATGAAGGTTATCGTGCATTATTATTGTGATTTTAGATAAATATATCATGTTTCATCGTTTTAGCCTGTGCACTTCTACTCTGGACTCAGGAGAAGCACCAGACATCTAGCTTAGTATAAAGGGGACAAGTGTAGCCACTTCCTGATTCCCCTCAGCTGTGATGACAGCGATATCGAGCGAAAGGATGACAATCTGGATGACGGCTTCGACGACGACACCCTAAACCATGACTTCTTACTCGACCTTCCAGATGATCTACATCAGGTAAACAATGAAACTAATGTTTTAAAAAGCAGTTGTGTTAGTTTTGGTGCCATGCGCTGTGATGTCATTGGCATTTAATTTGTGAGCCACAGACTTGAAGAAAAAGAGCAAACCAACTCATGTTCTGCTGTGAGTCATTTAAATAGGTGACCTTTAAATGGCTGCAGTGATTGTTTTGCTACCATTTTTAAAGAGACAAGTCTATCATGTGATGTAAAGGACGTGAATGTTTGTTTTGGTGTCATTTTTAAAGGGATAATTATTGTAATGGGATTGGCATGTATTTTCTCTTTCTATTATTACCATGTTTATTCAGCTTGCACTTATCACATTGTAATTACCTTAGTTGTTTATACTTTTCTTCTACAGGCTACACATTGACTCAGACTATTTAAATACCTGTCTACTTACTTATATTGTGGAAATTTAACATCTTCGTTGTCCACAGGTGCTGTCATAAAGGTCAGGCGTCAGCCAATGACAGAAGAGGAAAGCGTTGACAGTGATGAGGAAGAGAAAGCAAATGCACCCTCTCTCAAGAAGGCTAGGAGAGCCCAGAATGATGTGCCACAGAGGACGTGGAAGAAGGAAGACATTAGCTGCCTTGCGCTGCCTGATTTTATCCACTCTGCCCCTGAAGCTCTTAGGTCACCCTTTGAGTACTTTCAAAACATGTTACCCATGGCCCTGGTGGATATCTTCTACCAGACCAACCTGTATGCCCGGTAGAAGAACATCTATACGAACTTCCAGATTGACAAGCATGAACTCATGGTGTTCATCGGCATCGTGCTCTACATGGGGCCTGCCACTTGCCATCAATTGAGGACTACTGGGGAACATTCACGAGGGTAGTGCAGGTGGCTAATGTGATGTCCTCCAAACGGTTCAGGTTGATCAGGTCTGTCCTGCACTTCAACAACAACAAGAACCTCCATAGCACTACTGACCGCTTTTTCAAAGTTCATCCCTTCTTTGCTTCCCTGACCAGGCAGTTCCTGAAGGTGAAAGAAACCCCCACGCAGTCCATCGATGATCTCATGGTGTCCTACAAGGGCACCAGAGCGGGGACGCTGAGACAGTACATTCAGACAAAGCTGGACAAGTGGGGGTACAAGCTGTTCTGCCGGGCAAGTAAAGATGGCTTCATCCATGACATTTTGATGTACCAGGGAGAGACTGCCTTCACCAGCCACCACACCATGCTCTCCCAGGAGGAGTCACAACTGCTTTTCTCCACCAAGACCGTTCTTGTGTTGGCCAAGACTATCAACAGACCTTTGATTCAACCATCTACGCCGACAACTACTTCACTATCATCGAGCTGGTGGAGTATCTGAAAGACAATGTGGGTTACTCTCATCTCTGCGAAGGTGCTGGACAAGAAGACAAGTCCAAGAGGCCAATACGACTACTGCTCCAGCAACGAGATCCTTGCCCTGCGCTGTAAGAATAGCAAGAACGTGACGGTCCTGTTTTCTGACGTTGGTGTCGAGCCTGCTGGCAAGGTCAAGAGGTACGACCGCAACTCCAAAAAAAAAGTAGAGGTGCCCTGCCCCAACGTCATTAAGCAGTATAACAGCAAGATGGAGGGGCGTTGAAAAGTCCGACATGCTGACCCACCTCTACAAGAGCCCCATGCGTGCTAGGAGGTGGCACATGAGGCTCTACGGATATACCTTGGACCTCAGTGTGTGCAACGCTTGAATCCTGTACAAGCAGGACTTTCAGGCGCTGGGAGAGACTCCTATGTCCCTGAAGCTTTTTCGGCTAAACATCAGCAACTTTACCTGCTTCCAGAAGACAATGGGGTCCAGGATGACGAGGGCATCATTTGACCAGCCGATGACCATCCCACGTCGGGGACAAAGGGCTGAACTCCCCACTGACCACCAGCGCTTTGACAGTTCAAAACAACACCTGCCCATCTTCGTCAGCAACCGGCAGACGTGCAAGCACTGCTCCACCTAGGCCACAGTGCACCGCTCCAGGTGGATGTGCGACGTCTGCCAGATTGCGCTATGCCCGTTAGACACCCGGAACTGCTTCAGGACGTTCCACATCCCTCCCACCGAAGCTCAGCAGCAGCCCGCTACCTCCATCACCTCTCTCTGAGCTCTCTGGTTTTTGTGCCATGATGTAAAGGAATTTTGTATATGTATTTCTGTATAATGTATGGGTAAAGGAATTATTTTTGTATTTTTTCCTATTTTTTTTTTGTAATTTTAACATTGAATTTTTCCTTGTGTTTTATTTCAAACAAGCATTATTTTTTTTAAAAATGTTCATGAAATTTCTTGATGGTAAGTAACATGTGATATTGACATAATTTAAGCTAATTATAACAATAACAAAAGCGTTATACAAGGTGAGTTTTTCGTAACCACTACCGGGCGAAATAGCCCAGACGGGATATATATGGTTATCCGTAGACCGGGCAAAGAATCCCGGTCGGGCCTAACATGGTTCCCCGTAAGCTGGGCGGGTAGCCCACACGTGCCACTTCGTTGACGGACTATTGCATGCAATTATTGCCTCAAATGAAAAAATGTTCACGAATGAAAATGTCTTGGATATACATGTAGTTTACGATCCCAAAAGGAATTTTTGATATCTCAAGTATTTCTAGGAGTGCCTGCTAAAGGGTTAAGATTAGTGATGATGCTCCGAGCAACTTTTTCTGTCCTCTTTGATGCACCTTGAAGTAGAGGCTCGTAGGGGCGTTTCGATAAGCTTGATGGAAGGTCTAGTCGTACTCTGGGTGTTCAGCAGTGCAGCGGGCTGGTCATGTTTCTCGTCTACCGATGACCAAGCAGAAACAGATCTAGGCAGCTGCGGGAATTAAAGCCAGGTCTTCTGGAATCACAAACGGGGCTACACACTACTCGACCACTGCAGAACGATAAGCAGAATATGTGGTGATAACACTAATATTTAGGCTGTACTTTGTTTATGAATTTATATCAAGTAATTTTCTCTCATAAGAAATACCTATGTAGATCATGTTTCTAATGCATGATTTTTCAGAATGCTCCTTCCTTTAGTTTCCGTTATCTTCATTACGTTTCATCAAATCTTGTAAATGACATTAAACAAGAACTAGAAAAAGACATGACAGGATTCCCTTCGAAGGGTCCGAAACTTCCACATAAAATAATTAAAAGTTTCCATCCTTGGTGGCAGACGCGAGACAGGATATTAAAAACACAGAGAGGTTGAATGATTTAACACATTTATTCTAAACTCATGGAAAACAAGTACAACAATTTTGGCAATAAATTGCTCAGTCAAAGTAGCCGTGAATTTAACCTGTCAAGATCAATTTCTCAAATTTCAAGTTCCCTGGAATACCCAATTGTGACACGACTCCAAATCCCTCTCAAAAAACGCAGAACTATTCAAAATTCAACTGCGATATTTTCCCGATTGCATTGCAATTTTTAACTCATTATGTATACCAAACTGTATTAACACTTGCATACAAGTCCTGCATCACCTTCATGTTACAATTTACCAAAAAATTATCACACATTGTGTAAAGTGTCAATTTGTGACATTTTTAATTAATTGACACCCCTTTAACACAACTTCTCAATCTACCACTTGCAGATAGTGTTCCCTCACTACTTCGCGTTTCGTTAATTACGGATCCGCTATTTTGCGGGTTTTATAAAAAATATGGGTGAAAAGTATTTATCGCATTATTTTCGCTGTTTCGCGGTTTTTTGCGGTACTCGTTCTACCCATACGTAGTACATGTTGTACAGTAATGTATATATATGATGAATTTTGCATTATAATTCACAAAATGTATAAAAATACAGCAAAGATATTAATTCTAACTCTAAAAGAATATCATAAATCATAAAAAATACAGTTTACTGTAAATAGCGTGTTTATTCAGCGGATGAATACACCAAAAACGAGCAGTAGGATTTACGCAGCGGCCGCTTGAGACGCTACTTCCGACTTGAGATTGAAAAGAACACACGATTGCTTGACTGATGGAAACCGAAAAACCAGAGAATGGTACTCTGTATCCCATTCACTGATTAGCTCAGTAACCGTCGCATTTTGTTTTCTTTCGTTCGAGCGGAGCTTCCCCTTACTGCTATTTCATTTTAGCATCGAACTATCGTGTGTGCGTAGTTATAAAATGATATATTGTTTTTTTTGCATGATATTAAAATAAATATAGCGTCTCTACATCGCGGATTTTCACTTATTGCTAGTGGTCTGGGAACGTAATACCCGCGATAAGTGAGGGAACACTGTATTGTCTTTTTGAAATTTAAAAGCACGACTAGCATTTTGATCAACGAGGAGGAATGTCGAATTTAGTTGGGATTTCCCTCAAACGTTATCAGCACGTCTAGTGTCAACACTTCGCCAACCAATCGCTGGCAGAGCGATACGAATTCCCGCGTAAGTTTCGCACCCATGCAACACGGCGTCGCTTCTATAGGTCAACGTCAGCCCTGCAACGCTTGTACGCAGAATGATACTGTATTGATTGTTTTGAATCAATTAAACTGGAAGTTGAGAGGGAGACACCCACCACCCTACAAGATAAAAGTACGTGCTGTCTATTTTCCCTAGAACAGGGGTCACCAAACTTTTTTCACAGTGGGCCGGATAACTGAAAGAATGACGAGCGCGGGCCGCATAATCACTCTGTTCAATACTTGCAAGCCAGAACGAAAGCTCTGGGAAAAAAGACGAAAAACTAAGTTTAGCATTCCATGTTAATCAATAAACAAAGACAACCAACATTTTATTTACTA
>VCRD01006774.1:6297-19271 GCA_006783055.1 Trinorchestia longiramus
TACGAAAGACGTCTTCAACGCCTTGAACTTATATCCCTAGAACAAAGAAGACTGCGAGGACAACTTATTGAGACCTTTAAGTATAATATTGGCCTCAACAATGTTACCCTGGAAGGGCTCTTAGAAAGAGACGGTAACGTAAGAACCAGAAATAACGGTCAAAAATTATTACTGAGAACCTTCTAGACTTTTCAAGCTATGAACTTTTTTCCCGTTAAAATTGCTGCAACTTGGAATCAGCGGCCACAAAACATAGTTTCTGCTGGCACTGTGAACACATTCAAAAATCGTCTCGATAAATTTTGGGTTACGCACCCCCCCTGTACTACATCCTACTAACTATGTCCCTAACTCCTTAAGGTTAATGTATGATATAGATAAATACTTGTGACATAAACGCCTGTGCGTGAGTGATATCTGTGCATACGACTAAATTGCGTGGTTAAGGTGTACGTGCATGACTGATGGATTTACTTTTAGACGGCATGGGACTTCGGTATTGAACCAAGAATGGGCCAAACGGCTCGTTCCTATTGCCTTATTCTATTCTATTCTAAAGAAAACAAAACAGCTGCCAAAAAACAACAAAACTCACAAAATATCTTTTATAACAGTTGTTTTCCATTAAAATTGAAATAAACGTTTTGGTTTGTAAATACTGAATTCCCTTTCGAAATGTGAACGATTGAACTCTTTTGTGTGATATTTTGTACTATGATAGCATTTTATTAAATTGAGAAAAAACTGTTCATAAATTACCTCAATTTACGACTAATATATTAAATTACAGAACAGTGGTTTATTCACTAATGTCGGTAATCTGTCTGCTCAACGTCGGTGAATTCTACGACTTTCTTTACCAACTTTACTGGTATCGTATCTTATCCTTCTCATCAAATGAGATTGATATTTTGTGCCCTTAATAGGGCCTGTATTTCGTGACGACTTCAAGTGTTAGAGCACGGGTGTTCTGTGCACATGTAATGACATTTCTTAATCTGATTCGAGAAGCAATCTTTTCGTTGTTTCGTCATTTCGACTTGCAGACGAGAGATTTGAAATTTTTAGCCAGCTGAATGCTTCAGGTTGTGTTCACGCAATTTTTTGCAGTCACCCGATTTTGAAGAAATTAATCGGAGAGGCACTCCTGCAGCGTTTCACCTTCACGAATACATGTTTAGATACGATCATTTAGTTAAATTCGCAAAGTGTCTAAATATCAACTCAATGCTTCATAGTTCTGTTAGTTCTTTCTGCCAATTTTTGGTCTAAGTTCGAAAAGAAGAATCAATCAACATTTGCTTCATGTTTTGAAGCAAATGTTGATTGATTTAACAGTTGATTGATTAACCGTAAAAGAAATCTTTTGAAATTGAATTTCAATTGAAAGAAAATTCATATCGTCGTCTGCAGTAAAAGGAAACACGAATTATTACCAACATTTCGATGTGTATATGATTATAGGGGAGTTTTGCCGTGGAAAGAACATTACAAGCATACGTAAATGAGTTTATTTTGTTCCCCTCCATACTGAAGTATGAGCGGCAGATACGACTAGTCAATTTCTCGTTTTCTTGAACACAAGAGAAAATGTTTCTAACGACGCATATGTAAACGGTTTAAAACAATTTCGTACGATATTTTATTTAGATGTAAAGCACTTTTTTATCTCTACTAGGATCATTAAAATTTTTTGACGTGAAGGCCTGTGGTACAATTGAAATTTTCTATACAATGATAATGCATTCATAAAATTGATTTATACCTCAAAAATTTCTACCATCATCTCAGTATCCATGTTACAGGCAGAAATTGTCTGCACAGGGACCTCTTTTGGGAACACAAAAGTTTATGGGTAGCCATCTCACGCTGGTTACTCGACATAGCACGACTACTGAATGACATATAAGGTCAAAAAATTAGACATTTTGTACCATAAACTCGTATATTAATTTTGAAACGCAATGATCCTGAGAATAGGCTTTCACATTGCATGCAATAATGATGTAGCGGCACTTGTGCAGATGGCAGTAGCCTACAGCATAATGTTGGTAGTATCAATACTTTAACACCTATTGCACATCATAAAATCACTAGAGTTTAGCGAGTCGTTCGATTCCAGTTACAACGAATGTAGGAAATATATTCCCATTAGGAAGAATGGATACATAAAGAAAACTGTGGAATACGAAATGCATTACTATCAGACGTATGTGAACAAATTAACTTGTAAAGAAAACAAAACAGATGCCATAAAACAACGAAACTCGCAAAATATCTACTATAGCAGTATATTCCATCAAAACTGAAATAAACGTTTTAGTTTGTAAATACTGAATTCCTTTTCGAAATGTGAACGATTGAAGTCTTTTGCGTGATATTTTGTACTATTATAGCATTTTATTAAAATGAGAAGAAACTGTTCATAAATTATCTCAATTTATGACTAATATATTCAATTAAAGAACAGTGGTTTATTCATTAATGTCGGTAATCTGTCTGCTCAACGTCTGTGAATTCTACGACTTTCCTTTACCAACTTTACTGGTATCGTATCTTATCTTTCTCATCAAACGAGATTGATATTTTGTGCCCTTAATAGGGCTTGTATTTCGTGACGACTTCAAGTGTTAAAGCACGGGTGTTTTGTGCACATGTAATGACATTTCTTAATCTGATTCGTGAAGCAATCTTTTCGTTCTTTCGTCATTTTGACTTGCAGACGAGTGATTTGAAATTTTTAGCCAGCTGAATGCTTCAGGTTAAGTTCACGCAATTTTTTTGCAGTCACCCGATTTCGAAGAAATTAATCGGAGAGTCACTCCTGCAGCGTTTCACTTTCACAAATACATGTTTAGATACGATCATTTAGTTAAATTCGCACAGTTTCTAAATATCAACCCAATGTTTCACAGTTCAGTTAGTTCTTTCTGCCAATTTTTGGTCTAAGCTCTAAAAGAAGAATCAAGCAACATTTGCTTCAGAACAGCGTAACAGAAATCTTTTGAAATTGAATTTCAATTGAAACAAAATTCATATCGTCGTCTGCAGTAAAAGGAAACACGAATAATTACCAACATTTGGATGTGTATATGATTATAGGGGAGTTTTGCTGTGGAAAGAACATTACAAGCATACGTAAATGAGTTTATTTTGTTCCCCTCCATACCCATGCATGAGCGGCAGATACTACTAGTCAAGTTCTCGTTTTCTTGAACACAAGAGAAAATGTTTCTAACGACGCATATGTGAACGGTTTAAAACAATTTCGTACGATATTTTATTTGGATGTAAAGCACTTTTTTATCTCTACTACGATCATTAAAATTTTTTTCCACGAAGGTCTGTGGTTCAATTGAAATTTTCTATACAATAATAATTAATGCATTCGTAAAATTGATTTATACCTCAAAAATTTCTACCTTCATCTCAGTATCCATGATACAAGCAGAAATTGTCTGCACAGGGACCTCTTTTGGGAACACAAAAGTTTATCGGTAGGCATCTCCCGCTGGTTACTCGACATAGCACTACTACTTAATGACCTGTTAGGTCAAAAAGTTAGACATTTTGTACCAAAAACTCGTACAATAATTTTGAAACGCAATGATCTTGAGAATCGGCGTTCACATTGCATGCAATAATGATGTAGCGGCACTTGTGCAGATGGCAGTAGCCTACAGCAGAGTGTTGGTAGTATCAATACTTTAACACCTATTGCAAATCATAAAATCACTAGAGTTATAGCGAGTCGTTTGATTTCAGTTACAACGAATTCACGAAATATATTCCCATTAGGATGGATGAATACATAAAGAAAACTGCAGAATACGAAATGCATTACGATCAGACATTTGTGAACAAATTAACTTGTAAAGAAAACAAAACAGATGCCATAAAACCATGAAACTCGCAAAATATCTATTATAGCAATGGTTTCCATTAAAATTAAATAAACGTTTTGGTTTGTAAATACTGAATTCCCTTTCGAAATGTGAACGATTGAAGTCTTTTGTGTGATATTTTGTACTATTATAGCATTTTATTAAAATGAGAAGAAACTGTTCATAAATTATCTCAATTTATGACTAATATATTCAATTAAAGAACAGTGGTTTATTCACTAATGTCGGTAATCTGTGTGCTCAACGTCTGTGAATTCTACGACTTTCCTTTACCAACTTTACTGGTATCGTATCTTATCCTTCTCATCAAATAAGATTGATATTTTGTTCCCTTAATAGGGCTTGTATTTCGTGACGACTTCAAGTGTTAAAGCACGGGTGTTTTGTGAACATGTAATGACATTTCTTAATCTGATTCGTGAAGCAATCTTTTCGTTCTTTCGTAATTTTGACTTGCAGACGAGTGATTTGAAATTTTTAGCCAGCTGAATGCTTCAGGTTAAGTTCACGCAATTTTTTTGCAGTCACCCGATTTCGAAGAAATTAATCGGAGAGACACTCCTGCAGCGTTTCACCTACACAAATACATGTTTAGATACGATCATTTAGTTAAATTCGCACAGTTTCTCAATATCAACCCAATGTTTCATAGTTCAGTTAGTTCTTTCTGCCAATTTTTGCTCTAAGCTCGAAAAGAAGAATCAAGCAACATTTGCTTCGGAACAGCGTAACAGAAATCTTTTGAAATTGAATTTCAATTGAAACAAAATTCATATCGTCGTCTGCAGTAAAAGAAAACACGAATAATTACCAACATTTGGATGTGTATATGATTAAAGGGGAGTTTTGCTGTGGAAAGAACATTACAAGCATACGTAAATGAGTTCATTTTGTTCCCCTCCATACCCATGTATGAGCGGCAGATACTACTAGTCAAGTTCTCGTTTTCTTGAACACAAGAGAAAATGTTTCTAACGACGCATATGTGAACGGTTTAAAACAATTTCGTACGATATTTTATTTGGATGTAAAGCACTTTTTTATCTCTACTACGATCATTAAAATTTTTTTCCACGAAGGTCTGTGGTTCAATTGAAATTTTCTATACAATGATAATGCATTCGTAAAATTGATTTATACCTCAAAAATTTTTACCTTCATCTCAGTATCCATGATACAAGCAGAAATTGTCTGCACAGGGACCTCTTTTGGGAACACAAAAGTTTATCGGTAGGCATCTCCCGCTGGTTACTCGACATAGCACTACTACTTAATGACCTGTTAGGTCAAAAAGTTAGACATTTTGTACCAAAAACTCGTACAATAATTTTGAAACGCAATGATCTTGAGAATCGGCGTTCACATTGCATGCAATAATGATGTAGCGGCACTTGTGCAGATGGCAGTAGCCTACAGCAGAGTGTTGGTAGTATCAATACTTTAACACCTATTGCAAATCATGAAATCACTAGAGTTATAGCGAGTCGTTTGATTCCAGTTACAACGAATTCACGAAATATATTCCCATTAGAATGGATGAATACATAAAGAAAACTGCAGCATACGAAATGCATTACTATCAGACATTTGTGAACAAATTAACTTGTAAAGAAAACAAAACAGATGCCATAAAACCACGAAACTCGCAAAATATCTATTATAGCAGTGTTTTCCATTAAATTGAAATAAACGTTTTGGTTTGTAAATACTGAATTCCCTTTCGAAATGTGAACGATTGAAGTCTTTTGTGTGATATTTTGTACTATTATAGCATTTTATTAAAATGAGAAGAAACTGTTCATAGATTATCTCAATTTATGACTAATATATTCAATTAAAGAACAGTGGTTTATTCACTAATGTCGGTAATCTGTCTGCTCAACGTCTGTGAATTCTACGACTTTCGTTTACCAACTTTACTGGTATCGTATCTTATCCTTCTCATCAAATAAGATTGAGATTTTGTTCCCTTAATAGGGCTTGTATTTCGTGACGACTTCAAGTGTTAAAGCACGGGTGTTTTGTGAACATGTAATGAAATTTCTTAATCTGATTCGTGAAGCAATCTTTTCGTTCTTTCGTAATTTTGACTTGCAGACGAGTGATTTAAAATTTTTATCCAGATGAATGCTTCAGGTTCAGTTCACGCAATTTTTTTGCAGTCACTCGATTTCGAAGAAATTAATCGGAGAGGCACTCCTGCAGCGTTTCACCATCACGAATACATGTTTAGATACGATCATTTAGTTAAATTCACACAGTTTTTATATATCAACCAAATGCTTCATAGTTCAGTTAATTCTTAATGCCAATTTTTGGTCTAAGCTCGAAAAGAAGAATCAATCAACAGTTGCTTCGAAACAGCGTAACAGAAATCTTTTGAAATTGAATTTCAATTGAAACTAAATTCATATTGTCGTCTGCAGTAAAAGGAAACACAAACCATTACCAACATTTCGATGTGTATATGATTATAAGGGAGTTTTGCTGTGGAAAAAACATTACAAGCATCCGTAAATGAGTTTATTTTATTCCCCTCTATACCGAAGTATGAGCGGCAGATACTACTAGTCAAGTTCTCGTTTTCTTGAACACAAGAGAAAATGTTTTTAACGATGCATATTTGAACGGTTTGAAACAATTTCGTACGATATTTCCTTTGGATGTAAAGCGCTTTTTTATCTCTACTAGGATCATTAAAATTTTTTGACACGAAGGCCTGTGGTTCAATTGAAATTCTCTATAAAATGATAATGCATTCACAAAATCAATTTATACCTCAAAAACTTCTACCTTCATCTCAGTATCCATGTTACAGGCAGAAATTGTCTGCACAGGGACCTCTTTTGGGAACACAAAAGTTTATCGGTAGCCATCTCACGCTGGTTACTCGACATAGCACGACTACTGAATGACATATATGGTCAAAAAATTAGACATTTTGTACCATAAACCCGTATATTAATTTTGAAACGCAATGATCCTGAGAATGGGTGTTCACATTGTATGCAATAATGATGTAGCGGCACTTGTGCACATGGCAGTAGCCTACAGCAGAATGTTGGTAATATCAATACTTTAACACCTATTGCACATCATAAAATCACTAGAGTTATAGCGAGTCGTTTGATTCCAGTTACAACAAATTTACGAATTATATTCCCATTAGGAAGGATGGATACGTAAAGAAAACTGTGGAATACAAAATGCATTACGGTCAGACATTTGTGAACAAATTAACTTGTAAAGAAAACAAAACAGCTGCCATAAAACAACGAAACTCACAAAATATCTTTTATAGCAGTGTTTTCCATTAAAATTGATATAAACGTTTTGGGTGGTAAATACTGAATTCCTTTTCGAAATGTGAACGATTGAACTCTTTTGTTTGATATTTTGTACTATCATAGCATTTTATTAAAATGAGAAGAAACTGTTCATAAATTATCTCAATTTACGACTAATATATTCAATTACACAACAGAGGTTTATTCACTAATGTCGGTAATCTGTCTGCTCAACGTCGGTGAATTCTACGACTTTCCTTTACCAACTTTACTGGTATCGTATCTTATCCTTCTCATAAAATGAGATTGATATTTTGTGCCCTTAATAGGGCCTGTATTTCGTGATGACTTCAAGTGTTAAAGCACGGGTGTTATGTGCACATGTAATGATATTTCTTAATCTGATTAGTGAAGCAATCTTTTCGTTGTTTCGTCATTTTGAATTGCAGAGGAGTGATTTAAAATTTTTAGCCAGCTGAATGGTTCAGTTCACGCATTTTTTTGCAGTCTCCTGGTTTCAAAGAAATTAATCGGAGAGGCACTCCTTCAGCATTTCACCTTAACGAATACATGTTTAGATACGATCATTTAGTTAAATTCGCACAGTTTCTAAATATCAACCCAATGCTTCATAGTTGAGTTAGTTCTTACTGCCAATTTCTGGTCTAAGCTCGAAAAGAAGTATCAATCAACATTTCCTTCAAAACAGCGTAACGGAAATCTTTTGAAATTGAAATTCAATTAAAACGAAATTCATATTGTCGTCTGCAGTAAAAGGAACCACGAATAATTACCAACATTTTGATATTTATATGATTATAGGGGAATTTTGCTGTGGAAAGAACAGTACAAGCATACGTAAATGAGTTTATTTTGTTCCCCTCCATACCGAAGTATGAGCAGCAGATACTACTAGTCAAGTTCTCGTTTTCTTGAACACAAGAGAAAATGTTTCTAACGTTGCATATGTGAACAGTTTAAAACAATTTTGTACGATATTTTATTTGGATGTATAGCGCTTTTTTATCTCTACTACGATCATTAAAATTTTTTGCCACGAAGGTCTGTGGTTCAATTGAAATTCTCTATACAATGATAACGCATTCAAAAAATCGATTTATACCTCAAAAATTTCTACCTTCATCTCAGTATCCATGATACAGGCAGAAATTGTCTGCACAGGGACCTCTTTTGGGAACACAAAAGTTTATCGGTAGGCATCTCCCGCTGGTTACTCGACATAGCACTACTACTGAATGACATGTAAGATCAAAAAGTTAGACATTTTGTACCAAAAACTCGTACAATAATTTTTAAACGCAATGATCCTGAGAATGGGCGTTCACATTGTATGCAATAATGATGTAGCGGCACTTGTGCAGATGGCAGTAGCCTACAGCAGAATGTTGGTAGTATCAATACTTTAACACCTATTGCACATCATAAAATCACTAGAGTTATAGCGAGTCGTTTGATTCCAGTTACAACCAATTTACGAAATATATTCCCATTAGGAAGGATGGATACATAAAGAAAACTGTGGAATACGAAATGCATTACGATCAGACATTTGTGAATAAATTAACTTGTAAAGAAAACCAAAAAGCTGCCATGAAACAACGAAACTCACAAAATATCTTTTATAGCAGTGTTTTCCATTAAAATTGAAATAAACGTTTTGGTTTGTAAGTACTGAAATCAATTTCAAAGTGTGAACGATTGAACTTTTTTGTGTGATATTTTGTACTATCATAGCATTTAATTAAAATGAGAAGAACCTGTTCATAAATTATCTCAATTTACGACTAATATATTCAATTACAGAACATTGGTTTATTAAGTAATATCGGTAATCTGTCTTCTCATTGTCGGTGAATTCTTCGACTTTCCTTTACCATCTTTACTGGTATCTTATCTTATCCTTCTCATAAAATGAGATTGATATTTTGTGCCTATAATAGGGCCTGTATTTCATGACGACTTCAAACGTTCAAGCACGGTTGTTCTGTGCACATGTAATGATATTTTTTAAACTGATTCGTGAAACAATCTTTTCGTTGTTACGTCATATTGACTTTCAGAGAAGTGATTTAAAATTTTTAGCCAGCTGTATGCTTCAGGTTCAGTTCACGCAATTTATTTGCATTCACCCGATTCCGAAGAAATTAATCGGAGAGGCACTCCTACAGCGTTTCACCTTCACGAATACATTTTTAGATACGGTCATTTAGTTAAATTCGAACAGTTTCTAAATATCAACCCAATGCTTCATAATTCAGTTAGTTCTTATTACCAATTTTTGGTTTAAGCTCGAAAAGAAGAATCAATCAACATTTGCTTCAAAACAGCGTAGCAGAAATCTTTTGAAATTGAATTTCAATTGAAACTAAATTCATATCGTCGTCTGCAGTAAAATGAAATACGAATAATTACCAACATTTCGATGTCTATAAGAATATAGCGGAGTTTTGCTGTGGAAAGAACAGTACAAGCATTCGTAAATGAGTTTATTTTGTTCCCCTCCCTACTGAAGTATGAGCGCCAGATACTACTAGTCAGGTTCTCGTTTTCTGGAACACAAGAGAAAATGTTTCTAACGTTGCATATGTGAACGGTTTAAAACAATTTGGTACGATATTTTATTTGGATGTAAAGCGCTTATTTATCTCTACTACGATCATTCAAATTTTTTGCCACGATGGTCTGTGGTTTAATTGAAATTCTCTATAAAATGATAATGCATTCAAAAAATCGATTTATACCTCAAAAATTTCTACCATGATATCAGTTTCCATGTTACAGTCAGAAATTGTCTGCACAGGGACCTCTTTTGGGAACACAAAAGTTTATCGGTAGGCATCTCCCGCTGGTTACTCGACATAGCACTACTACTGAATGACATGTAAGATCAAAAAGTTAGACATTTTGTACCCTAAACTTGTACAATAATTTTGAAACTCAATGATCCTGAGAATGGGCGTTCACATTTCATGCAAAAATGATGTAGCGGCACTGGTGCAGATGGCAGTAGACTACAGCAGAATGTTGGTAACATTAATACTTTAACACCTATTGCACATCATAAAATCACTAGAGTTATAGCGAGTCGTTTGATTCCAGTTACAACGAATTTACGAAATATATTCCCATTAGGAAGGATGGATACATAAAGAAAACTGTGGAATACGAAATGCATTACGATCAGACAATTGTGAACAAGTTAACTTGCAAAGAAAACCAAACAGCTGCCATGAAACAACGAAACTCACAAAATATCTTTTATACCAGTGTTTTCTATTAAAATTGAAATAAACGTTTTGGTGTGTAAATACTGAAATCAATTTCAAAGTGTGACCGATTGAACTTTTTTGTGTGATATTTTGTACTATCATAGCATTTTATTAAAATGAGAAGAACCTGTTCATAAATTATCTCAATTTACGACTAATATATTCAATTACAGAACAGTGGTTTATTAACTAATGTCGGTAATCTGTCTGCACTTCTACGACTTTCATTTACCAACTTTACTGGTATTGTATCTTATTCTTCTCATAAAATGAGATTGATATTTTGTGCCCATAATAGGGCCTGTATTTCCTGATGACTTCAAACGTTCAAGCACGGGTGTTCTGTGTACATGTAATGATATTTTTTAATCTGATTCGTGAAGCAATCTTTTCGTTGTTACGTCATTTTGACTTGCAGAGAAGTGATTTAAAATTTTTAGCCAGCTGTATGCTTTAGTTTCAGTTCACGCAATTTATTTGCATTCACCCGATTCCGAAGAAATTAAAAGGAGAGGTACTGCTACAGCGTTTCACCTTCAGGAATACATTTTTAGTTACGGTCATTTAGTTAAATTCAAACAGTTTCTAAATATCAACCCAATGCTTCATAATTCAGTTAGTTCCTATTGCCAATTTTTGGTTTAATCTCGAAAATAAGAATCAATCAACATTTGCTTCAAAATAGCGTAACAGAAAACTTTGGAAAGGGAATTTCAATTAAAACTAAATTCATATCGTCGTTTGCAGTAAAAGGAAACACAAATAATTACCAACATTTCGATGTGTATATGATCATAGGGGAGTTTTGCTGTGGAAAGAACAGTACAAACACACGTAAATGAGTTTATTTTGTTCCCTTCCATACCGAAGTATGAACGGTAGATAATACTAGTCAAGTTCTTGTTTCCTGAACGTAAGAAAAAATGTTTCCAACATTGCAGATGTGAACGGTTTAAAACAATTTTGTACGATATTTTATTTGGATGTAAAGCGCTTTTTTATCTCTACTAGGATCATTAAAATTTTTTGACACGAAGGTCTGTGGTTCAATGGAAATTCTCTATACAATGATAATGCATTCGAAAATTTGATTTATAGCTCAAAAATTTCTACCTTCATCTCAGTATCCATGTTACTGGCAGAAATTGTCTGCACAGGGACCTCTTTTGGGAACACAAAAGTCTATCGGTAGGCATCTCCCGCTGGTTACTCGACATAGCACTACTACTGAATGACATATAAGGTCAAAAAGATAGACATGCTGTACCATAAACTAGTACATCAATTTTGAAATGCAAGGTTCGTGAAAATGGGCGTTCACATTGTATGGAATAACGATGTAGCGTCACTTGTGCAGATGGCAGTGGCCTGCAGCAGAATGTTGGTAATATCAATACTATAACACCTATTGCACGTCATAAAATCACTAGAGTTATAACGAGTCATTTTATTCCAGTTACAGCGAATTTATGAAATATATTCCCATTAGGAAGAATGGATACATAAACATAACTGTGGAATACGAAATACATCTTGATCAGACATTTATCAACAAATTAACTTGTAAAGAAAAACAAACAGCTGCCATAAAACAACGAAACTCACAAATTATCTTTTATAACAATGTTTTTCATTAAAATTGAAATAAACCTTTTGGTTTGTAAACACTGAAACCCCTTTGAAGTGTGAGCGATTGAATTTTTTTGTTTGATATTTTGTACTTGCATAGCAATTTAATAAAATGAGAAGAACCTGTTTATAAATTATCTCAATTTGCTTCTTATATAATCAAATACAGAAAAGTGGTTTATCCACTAATATCGGTAATCTATCTGCTCAACTTCGGTGAATTCTACGACTTTCATTTACCAACTTTACTGGTATTGTATCTTATCCTTCTTATAAAATGAGATTGATATTTTGTGTCCTTAATAGGGCATGTTTTTTGTGACGACTTCAAGTGTTAGAGCACGTGTGTTCTGTGCACATGTATGATATTTCTTAATCTGATTCGTGAAGCAATCTTTTCGTTGTTTCGTCCTTTTGTCTTGCACACGAGTGATTTAAAATTTTTAGCCAGCTGAATGCTTCAGGTTCAGTTAACGCAATTTAATTGCATTCACCCGATTTCGAAGAAATTAATTGGAGAGGCATTCCTGCTGCGTTTCACTTTCACGAATACATGTTTGGATACGTTTTTTTTTGTCATGAGATTTATGACATATTCATAGGTTTGCATATTCCAGGTGATTTATGAAGTATATGTATAAGGAATGTTCGCTGTTGTGATGCTCTCTAGCTGAAGGTTTCAAGTGTTCTCTGTTAAATTCTAAAGAACCAAATAGATACATATCAAGAATTTACCTGTCTGCAAGCACAAAATAATTAAGCATTACACGTAAACAAACACCTGTTGGCAGTGACTTCGCCGTGCCTTTCGATCGTAGCTCTCCTTACATACTCAATTATTGAGTATGTAAGGAGAGCTACGA
>VCRD01006777.1:4620-24959 GCA_006783055.1 Trinorchestia longiramus
GTGCTGCCGTAAGTTACCTGTTGATATTACGAGAGGGTTAAATGTATGTTAAATGTACTGTATGTTGCCTGTTTATGTTGCGAGAAGTTTAAATATGTAACCGTTAGTTGCCCGTTTTTATTACAAGAAGGTTCAATATGTCACCCTGAGATGTTTCTTCTATTGGGACAGGCTTGAATGTATGGCATAAATTCCCTCTTTTTACTGTAATACATTTACCTATATCATCCCTTGGCGTGAATTCCTTCGTAAGAGTAAGTGATAGGTGTTTCGCAGGAACACCGTTCTTTGGAGGGATGGATAAAGTGTGAAAGAATGGAACACTTAGTAGGTTGAGATTACTTAGGGTAGCTTCGCGTGGTCACACTCATTGGAGAGTAGGTGCCAGCCAAGAAAGAATTAAGCATCATGAGGGGAATAGGACTCGTACTTAGCTGTCTCGGAGGAGAGGAAAGCACCATCAGAATATATTACGAGTCAACCAGCAGTAGCTAATGAGCTAGGGTCAGTGTCACGAGGCAGAACTCGCGCCCAGAATGACCTGGTGTAAGACTATTGGAAATGATCCAGCTTTTCCTTACTGCCTCCCCGATGCAGGGAAGAGTACTAATGTTTTCGTATTATTGTGCACATTTTTTAGTAGTAAAAATATTTTTTGTATCTGGAAACCGATGTTTCCGAATATGTGTTTATAGAAGTTTTATATGATGCAAGTTTTTACGTGTAAAACGTGTCATGTCCAAAAAACTTAGTTCCGTGGATCAAATAACAATTAGGACGAGTTCGCAGTGTTTACTCTTAATTTTTGTGACAATGATGACTGTAGAAGTAACCCAAATAGGAAATTGCTCAATAAGAATTCTTCCTCTCATCAATTGGTACTCTAAGTTAGGGAAAAATATCGTTGAACACAGGATACAAATAATGGACACTCTAATACTATCATATATTCGGTTTTGCATTGCTGTAACTTGAAGTTTTAAATGAGTAGTTAATTTTTTCATTAGTACGTTCTATCCTCATTATCTTGTAAGGATTTTTAAGCGTCAGAGGAAAATACTACAATATGGAATAGAAAGTCTAGAAAGTATAATTTTTAAGCATGACTGTTTTATTTTTGAATTGTAGACACTAGGGTATGTGCCAGTCAATTTTTACGATGTTGAAAGACGATTTTGTTCAAATCGTTGTTTTTAAGCATATTTTTACCTAAATTCACACCTCGTCTGCCTTTGACTGAAGGGATAATCGTATTTTTTACCTATGGTGTGACCCTATTGTTTAATGATACATCCTTTCTCAACCTGAATTCGTTCATCTTATTTCAATAATTGCTGCACTGAGATGGTTTATTTTTGTAACATAACGACTAAATGTTCAAATTGGAAATTTCTTGTGTGACCTTTAGTTAATGGCGACCGATGAATCCTTGGCTGCATTTGAAGCTCCTCCGAACTTGTCGGATCTGACGATCAACAGCAGACGCTTACTGCCCTCCCCTCACCTGACACCTCAGACCGATGGAATCCTGCCCACCTCACCCACTGGAAGCAACCGCAGTGCAGACTCCTTCCGCAGTATCTCGTCCCATAGGCGTTCGAGCGTCATCTATAGCCTTTCAGCTCTAAGAGCAGTATCTGGTCCGCCTAAACCGGCGGGTTTTGCCCGGCATTCTACTGCTGATGTCCTTAGTTCTACTCCTTCCAGCTTACCTGCTGTCTTGCCTAAAGCTTCCTCGAAAACAAAAATTGCTTCACAGGAACAAGATTCTAAGGCTCTGACGCGCTCTGATACTTCAGCTTTCAACAGTACAAATTGAAGCGCTTTACTTGACAGTCAAGTTATGTGGGTACAACGTTCACAAGCTTCAGAATCTCCTGATTCTGGTTATTTGGACATGACGCGCTCCGACACGTCAGCTTTCAACTGTAAGTTTCTTACACGTATGCCACATAGATTCTGCGTGAACTGTAACTCTGCTAAAATAGCCATTTTGGTTTTTCTTCGCTTTCAAAGTCGTGGTGCACGTACATCCTTTTGGCAGTTTTGAGTAACCCTGTTGTTGAATCTCAGTGAGCGTTTTTTTGCTACTTTCAGTACAGTCAGTGGTTTTTTGCAGGTTCTCTGAGCATGGTGCACGTTACGCAGTCTGGCAACGACTCCAGCAGTTTGTTGACCCACGAACAGCTCCTCAATCGGCTAAACCACGCAACTTTCAACTCCACTCGCTTGCACCACCAATCCGAGTCCGAGCTGCACGAATCCTACATAGAATCGTCGTCTTTTGTAGTGCCATCTGAAATGCTTGAATATGCTTCTCTGACCCGTTCTGTCACGCTGCCTACATATACCACCAGTCTCATACATGACACAGAATTAGCAGCCAATTCTACCTCTGCTGTTGTTGTTACTAGCTCCTCTTCGTCTAGTCCTCCACCAAACGATGCTGAAGCTAGATTAAACCTGTGTTTTCCCTCCGAATCTTCCAATTTAAATAACTCTGTTGTTAATGATGGATCTCCGCTAGGCTTGAGTGAAACTCGATCTCTGTTTCGTTCCCCTACTGTTCCTACTATTCCATATCCTCATTCGTCAACTGCTGCTGTGGAAGGCTACAGAAGGACGCATGAGAGGATACGGTTTCCCGTTAACGGTGTTGATTCGTCTACTAGAAATCAAGCTACTGCTCCCAATGGAAGTTTGCCGATATGGAGTATCGGAACCCAGGCCAACTCGCTTAAGCTCCCATCATAACAGCGCGTCTGTGCCAGCCTCCAGAGCTTCAGATGTGGAGGACTTAACCACACACAGTGCTGGAACTGAGCCTGTGCTTGTTCCTGCTGTGCAGGATACCAGGGCTGTGCAGACTGGGGTCATCTCAGCATGGAGGAGTGGCTGCTCGACTTAAAGGTTTCTTTAAAGGTCAGATATCATTCAAAGTTTCGAAAATAATGTTAAGGAAGTGAAAGATATGTTGATTTCCTCGCATGCGTAACCGAAGAGTCGAGTTTCTTTCTAGTTAATATCTGTAGACTTGAAAACAAACACGCATTCGCTGTACGAATGTGTGATTCTACTGGATACTTCATTGGATATTCTTTCGCATTTATGAAAGCAATTTTAGAGCATTTCTAAGAAATGCTATAACAATTTTAACTCTTAAAACAAATGGTAAATTCGACTAAATTCAAGATGTTGCTGTCCCAGTAAAGTGATATTTTTTGAATATATTTAAAATTACTATGTGTATATCGTAGTACAAAAAGTGGATTCACAAAGAAATTAATTCAATGGTACAATAGACTCGGCTCACTATTTGAATGCTTGAGAAATCTTGGACTATAATACATTTGAGAAAATTTTCTAGAATTTATGCTGGTTATGTACACAAGCTTCTATAAATGCCATTAAATATTTTCGTAACAATTTGTATTATCTATTGTGCTATATTACTGAAAATAGGGTGCAAAGTCCCATAATTTCATCGGAAGAAAGTCACATGAATACAAAAAGGCAACGTCCAATAATTGACCTCTATATAATTTTGTAATTTTCTTGAAATTTAACTCACGGAGAATTCTTCACTTGTGTATCACAACACGTTCGAAGCAGCGTTTTGTAGGAGTTCGGACGGACGGCATCGGCCATCTCCCACTGTCCTCACATTCTGGGGACCCCCACAACGACAACGTAAATGATCCTACTGCTGCAGTGCCACGCTCCGGATCTTCTGATGCCCTCACCAATGGTGCTCTGCCGGGTAATGTTCTGTCACTTGACTCGTCTTTTCACTGCATCGCCACTTAGTGTAACTTCAGTTGTAGAAATAGGATGTTAGGATAAAATATAATCAAGTATATAAAAATAAACTAGTACTTTATCAAAGTATCATAAAATTATTATACTTGGCGTAATGAAATTATTATGCTTGGTATAATGAAATTATTATGCTTGGTGTAATAATAAACGCAATTTTCATATTTTTTGAGGAAAATGGTCAGGTTTTTATAGTGTTCCAACTCGTACCTAATTCCAAGTTCACCTCTTCTGGACGAATGGAAATTCAGACTGCAAATTGTCGTGATCAACATCAATTGAAAGATCGATGTAGTTACCAACCCTGATTCAGTTGCTTGTATATGTTTAGTTAGTAGTTATATTTAGTTCTTCCGTTTTCCTGTTAGAAAACAGATGGATGAGTATTCAAGATAATCAAATGATTATTAAAATTTCTAAATAAATAAAACTCAGTATGTTGTACTGTAGAAAAATATGATTGTTTGAGCGCTGATAAATCGACAAATTTTTCTTAAATTGTAGGTATTGGTCTTTAGCGATCTTACTTTTATCAGTTCTTCGAAGTTTTATTCAGGTATTTATCATGCTGAATAAATATTTCTGAGCCTTCACTAAAGTATCTAACCACAAAATTTACTGTCATAAAATTGCCTGGCTCGTTGGGTCTTGGCGCGTTGACGCAAAAAATATTTTCTATTGCTCAAGATATATAACTTTCTGCATCTTTTCATAATATAATCAATTCCCTGGGCTAACATTGATACCTATTTTCTGTGTTACGTGCTGCATCATTTTGCAAATCGTACAGAAGTGTCCGTAGTTTCGTCGGTGTTAGCCGGCGACAGCGTCGTCAGCCGCTGTGGAAGCGTTGTCAGCCGCTGTGGAAGCGTTGTCAGCCGCTGTGGAAGACTTCTACAGTCTCCCTCTTTGGTGTCAACTTCTGGTCAAGTCACTGGTGTTTCCAACGCGTTATCGGTGTCTACCACCCAAGCAAACTCTCACTACCATTTCGTGGACTAGGGAGGATCTTCATCATCGACTCAAGTTTCTGGTTCACTCAATGGCCATAATCGTCTACTTTCTACGCTACCAATTTCATCTTCANCTCTGCCCCTGCAGAAACCTGCGCAAGAGGCGTTCAAATTGACAGCGAACAACCACGACCTCCTCTCCAGTCATCCCTTCAAAGTTGGCATATGCCTCTACCTCACAAGGTAAAAGCTTGTAGCGTCATCTCTTATAGCACAACTATTCACTGCTGTAAACCTACCTTGATCATAATGTTTTCTGTTCCTAATTTTAATACCATTTCATTATCTTCGTAAGTCATGAAAGAAAACATTGATGATCATCTTGAAATCACTTAGGTTTTTCTCTGAGATACGTTTCTCTCGTGTGTTTGATACAATGATAATTGAGTCCAGTGTCATGATTGTGTGAGGTGGTACTTCACGAATGTTTATATGTATTAGGTAGTTAAGTATGAAATGTCCGATTTTCTTATTCATTATATTTAAAAGTCTAACATTCACGTTTCATCCTATTCATCTTTAGTTTTTCAGCATTGAACAGCTAGATCATCATTTGTCCATTAGCCAATCAGGGTAGCTGATCTTTTGGTTAACTGCTTATCGCATATCAATATTTCCGAACCCATGGATGCATAAAAATTTCGTGTTTACGATTATGAGTTTCGTCGTGGATTAAGTGCATTCCTGGCAGTTTAAAACGTTAGTGAGGTGTTTGCAGAGGGTGTAGCAAATGAACTCACTCTGCGTCGTTGATTTGTGAAGTTTCAGTCCAGTGATTTTACTCATGAAAATCAGCCCCGTGGTAGACCTGCGATGAAGGTGGACAATGATGAGTTGTAAGCTGTAATGGAAGCGGGTACCTGTCAAACTATGCGGGAATTAGCAGCGAATTTTGATGTTTTTATTAACTACTGTATCGGACCATCTGAAGCAAATTGGAAAGGTAAAGAAGTTAGACAAGTGAGTATTACACGAGCTGAATGACAGTCTAACTATTCGTCGCCTTAAAATTTGCTGTCACGTCTGACAACACAACCATTTTTGCATCGTATCTTTACGTGTGATGAAAAGTGGTTTCTTTTCAACGACCGCAACGATATGATGCAAAATTGTCTAGCGACATACTATAGTACACATTGTTTATTTTAAAAGTACTTAAAACTTCATTAATAGTTCTATGTTTTCGAAATTGTCAGCTATCTTAAACAGATGTTAGCTTACGCTGCACATTCGCATTCAAACTCAACTTCGTCTTCTTAATGTAATTTCATTTCCAACAGGTTTTGAACAGCGCACCAATATCGACGTATGTGAACACAAGTTCACTGGTAATCGCTTCATTAGAATCTGCATAATTTCGACTAGTTTACCTGCGCATTATAAATTAGTCTTCCTATATTTATTGAACTCATTTACTTTCTCAATGTGGGGCCTTCGTTCTACTCTACTAGTCTGTATCGAAGTTTCCTATGCTTAAAAGTGTTGAACTTTGATATCCTATCACACTGTTTGGTTATCAATTTAACTAAAGTTATCAGGGCTTTTGGGTGAGTGACCAATTTTTTCCTTTCTGATCATACCTTTTAGATAATAAGTTCTAATTTTCCCCACAAATGGGTTGAATCTTTTAGTTTTAGAATGGATCTTCATGACTATTAAGTGTTCAAAATCTTTCCTAACGGTAGTTTTAGTAGTCTTTTTTTAGTAATAAGTAAATGTATTATTTATTATAGTATAAGTTCTAAAACGAAGATCTCTTCTGGCAAGTTTAGTATTAAATGTCTAAATATCTCAGTTATTTCCTTAATGAATACGATGATGTACTTATAAGTATGTACTGCCCGTTTATAAACGATGGAGATACTTAGATTCGTTGAGTACAATACAGGTGTTGGTGACACTTGTTTCGATTTCATATTAATGAATTGATAGTGGATTGCATTACAAATGTACAGGCTACATTTGCTATCGTCTTTGAGTGATGTGAATTAAAGAGAACACTCCTGCTGCTGCTGCTGCTGCTGCAAATTAATAGTTTGCTACTACTACTATTACTGCAGATTGTCTCTTATGTTGTAGTCAAATGAGTAGTAAAAATAATGAGAGTATTTTTCAAATTGAAATTCTGGCAGCCTATGCATGGTAGTAAATTGAACCTCTCTTCTGTTCTTAAAAATGAGTATCATACTGATTGTATTTTTATTCATCATTATCGAATGAATGATGATTTTTGGTTTCCTTTTTTATTTAAGACGCTAGTTCTCACAACTTGATCTACCAGTGGGTTCCACTGTTATGTGACCTGCCAGTAGATTACACTGTAATATGTGTTGCAGTATGACCTACTGGTGGGTCTCGCTGTGATGTGACTAATGCATCTCATGAGAAAAAAAACGTTGTAAACTACAAAATCTAAAGTTTCTCATAAATAGTAGGAGCACATTAATGTGATCTAGTCTTTTTTCCTTTTTTGCTAGATTTAACTCTCAAGTCAACAAAATTCAAGGGAAATAAGACTATTGTAGTCTGACAAAGGAAAATATTCATTGCCATTATCTTTTGAAAGATATATTTAAAGTTTAGAATTAGGATCAGAAATCTAAAAATCTCACTTCTATCATTAGCTTTGCAGTGGAGCTTCCACTGCCTCCAGTCATTGTAAAGTTTAGTCACATTAATAACTTTCAAATTCATTAATAAAGAAGCTTCTGTTGTTGACAAGTCTTCAACTAGTAAGATGTGAAGGTAAACTGACATTCGTTCTCTACTTAATACACTTTATATTTTATAATTCACATCAAAAAACACAGTATTAGTGCATATTTCTAGTGATGAAGAATGGATCTTTCGAGTCTACAAAAATGTTTTAAACATGAAGATATAAACGTTCATGATTTGTAACAAAAATTCCACAGAGTTAGAATCTTTAATAACTAAGATTGTGCTCTTTCACCGTAATAAGTATTCCGTACATATTATTGTTCAAAATAAAATCAAGGCCTGATAATGTGGCAGTAGTACGGAGTAGCGAGTATTCTGAACATATATAAAACAGTTCTGCACTTTTACAGCAACTAGGCTGCAATTTACCCATTTATTTCATATACAACATGTATACAGGAGAAAATTTTGTAACAGTTATTTAAATGGTAAGTTTTACAGCATTTTCTTTCAGACGATCCTTGTTTTAGTGCTGCCAACCTGCCATTGCAAACAACATCAACCTACAGCGGTTAAAGTCGTCTAGGCGTCGAGAAAAATCGCTACGTCAGACTTCATTATAACTAAAAGATTTGACTGATTTATAGCAAAATTGCATCCCGTTACAATTTTTAATAACTAACTGCTCATTCAGAGAGCTTAAAAAAATTAATCCAAAGTTCTAAACGAAAAATAATAGGAGAAGGGAGGAATTAGTATGATTGAGAAGCTTAACTAATACATACGATATTATGGCAATTTATATATGACGCTCATAATTCATCAGAGACGCTGATAGTTATAACTAATCACAGGTACTCGAAAATAATTTTTTATGATGATGGTACGAGAAGCAAGTGGCATTCAATTGAATTAGATTTGTAATCATAAAACGATGTATTTTTTTATTATGCTTTCAACAGCTGGAACAAAATCTAAGAGCACAAAAGAAATAAAACAGAAAAGTATAGGATAGAGATCGGCACATTCGATACACAGCGATATTCCGCCGCAGTTGAGTAGTGTGCATTCACGTTTGTGATGCGGTATGACCCGGGTTCAATTCCCGTAGCCGCCTTGGTTTGCTTGATTGGTTTATTTTTTCTGGTTCTTTACTTTTAAAATGAACTTAGGGCTAAGGAAAAAGAAAAAGGTTAATTTAAATGGATCTCTAGGTTTAACATAATCGAATTGCTGACTAAAAAACATATAGCTATAAAAAATGCCAGATTACCTCCAGAAGCTCTAGTTTCATCAAAAAGTTAATATTAAGTTACATAAAGAAATTTTCGTCGTGGCATAGTCAACTGTACGTTTGGCAGCAATTTTATTCAAAATACTGCAGTACTTCATGCTTCTCATGATGCCATTCCTATTAATTGTCCGCAACATCATATCAGGTGTCAAAAATCCCCCCCAGAAAATTCTAAAAAACATCACCCAAAGGTTAGACTATAAACAACTTCTTACAATTAATTTATTGTAGAATTGTACAAGTTGTGAGAACTAGCGTCTTAAACAAAAAAGAAAACCAAAAATTATCATTCATTCGATAATGATGAATAAAAATACAATCAGTATGATACTCATTTTTAAGAACAGAAGAGAGGTTCAATTTACTACCATGCATAGGCTGCCAGAATTTCAGTTTGAAAAATACTCTCATTATTTTTACTAATTTGACTACAACATAAAAGAGACAATCTGCAGTAATAGTAGCAGCAGCAGCAGCAGCAGCAGCAGCAGGAGTGTTCTCTTTAATTCACATCACTCAAAGAAGATAGCAAATGTAGCCTGTACATTTGTAATGCAATCCACTATCAATTCATTAATATGAAATCGAAACAAGTGTCACCAACACCTGTACTGTACTCAACGAATCTAAGTATCTCCATCGTTTATAAACGGGCAGTACATACTTATAAGTACATCATCGTATTCATTAAGGAAATAACAGAGATATTTAGACATTTAATACTAAACTTACCAGAAGAGATCCTCGTTTTAGAACTTATACTATAGTAAACAATACATTTACTTATTACTAAAAAAAAGACTACTAAAACTACCGTTAGGAAAGATTTTGAACACTTAATAGTCATGAAGATCCATTCTAAAACTAAAGAAAGATTCAACCCATTTGTGAGGAAAATTAGAACTTATTGTCTAAAAGGCATGATCGGAAAGGAAAAAGTTGGTCACTCTCCCAAAAGCCCTGATAACTTTAGTTAAATTGATAACCAAACAGTGTGATAGGATATCAAAGTGCAACATTTTCAAGCATAAGAAACTTCGATGCAGACTAGTAGAGTAGAACAAATGCCCCACATTGAGAAAATAAATTAGTTCAATAAATATGCGAAGACTAATTTATAGTGCGCAGGTAAACTAGTCGAAATTATGCAGATTCTAATGAAGCGATTACCAGTGAACTTGTGTTCACATACGTCGATATTGGTGCGCTGTTCAAAACCTGTTGGAAATGAAATTACATTAAGAATACGAAGTTGAGTTTGAATGCGAATGTGCAGCGTAAGCTAACATCTGTTTAAGATAGCTGACAATTTCGAAAACAGAACTATTAATGAAGTTTTAAGTACTTTTAAAATAAACAATGTGTACTATAGTATGTCGCTAGACAATTTTGCATCATATCGTTGCGGTCGTTGAAAAGAAACCACTTTTCATCACACGTAAAGATACGATGCAAAAATGGTTGTGTTGTCAGACGTGACAGCAAATTTTAAGGCGACGAATAGTTAGACTGTCATTCAGCTCGTGTGCTACTCACTTGTCTAACTTCTTTACCTTTCCAATTTGCTTCAGATGGTCCGATACAGTAGTTAATAAAAACATCAAAATTCGCTGCTAATTCTCGCATAGTTTGACAGGTACCCGCTTCCATTACAGCTTACAACTCATCATTGTCCACCTTCATCGCAGGTCTACCACGGGGCTGATTTTCATGAATAAAATCACTGGACTGAAACTTCACAAATCAACGACGCAGAGTGAGTTCATTTGCTACACCCTCTGCAAACACCTCACTAACGTTTTAAACTGCCAGGAATGCACTTAATCCACGACGAAACTCATAATCGTAAACACGAAATTTTTATGCATCCATGGGTTCAGAAATATTGATATGCGATAAGCAGTTAACCAAAAGATCAGCTACCCTGATTGGCTAATGGACAAATGATGATCTAGCTGTTCAATGCTGAAAAACTAAAGATGAATAGGATGAAACGTGAATGTCAGACTTTTAAATATAATGAATAAGAAAATCGGACATTTCATACTTAACTACCTAATACATATAAACATTCGTGAAGTACCACCTCACACAATCATGACTCTGGACGCAATTATCATTGTATCAAACACACGAGAGAAACGTATCTCAGAGAAAAACCAAAGTGATTTCAAGATGATCATCAATGTTATCTTTCATGACTTACGAAGATAATGAAATGGTATTAAAATTAGGAACAGAAAACATTATGATCAAGGTAGGTTTACAGCAGTGAATAGTTGTGCTATAAGAGATGACGCTACAAGCTTTTACCTTGTGAGGTAGAGGCATATGCCCACTTTGAAGGGATGACTGGACAGGAGGTCGTGGTTGTTCGCTGTCAATTTGAACGCCTCTTGCGCAGGTTTCTGCAGGGGCAGAGTCGAGTGACAAGTTCTCTCGAGTAGTTGTAGGAACCCAATGGCGAGATGTGGTCTCGTCCGTACGATTAGATTGCGAATTAGAACTTAGAACAAACCCTCTACTATTATCACTTGTTGTAGAATGTGTAGGTCTAGGAAATGTAGATGTATTTGGATATGCGGGACTCGACTTATGTGAAGATGAAATTGGTAGCGTAGAAAGTAGACGATTATGGCCATTGAGTGAACCAGAAACTTGAGTCGATGATGAAGATTCTCCCGAGTCCACGAAATGGCAGTGAGAGTTTGCTTGGGTGGTAGACACCGATAACGCGTTGGAAACACCAGTGAGTTGATCAGAAGTTGACACCAAAGAGGGAGACTGTAGAAGTCTTCCACAGCGGCTGACAACGCTTCCACCGTGGCTGACGACGCTTTCCCCGGCTAACACCGACGAAACTACGGACACTTCTGTACGATTTGCAAAATGATGCAGCACGTAACACAGAAAATAGGTATCAATGTTAGCCCAGGGAATTGATTATATTATGAAAAGATGCAGAAAGTTATATATCTTGAGCAATAGAAAATATTTTTTGCGTCAACGCGCGAAGACCCAACGAGCCAGGCAATTTTATGACAGTAAATTTTGTGGTTAGATGCTTTAGTGAAGGCTCAGAAATATTTATTCAGCATGATAAATACCTGAATAAAACTTCGAAGAACTGATAAAAGTAAGATCGCTAAGGACCAATACCTACAATTTAAGAAAAATTTGTCGATTTATCAGCGCTCAAACAATCATATTTTTCTGCAGTACAACATACTGAGTTTTATTTATTTAGAAATTTTAATAATCATTTAATTATCTTGAATACTCATACATCTGTTTTTTAACAGGAAAACGGAAGAAGGAAATATAACTACTAACTAAACATGCACAAGCAACTGAATCAGGGTTGGTAACTACATCGATCTTTCAATTGATGTTGATCACGACAATTTGCAGTCTGAATTTCCATTCGTCCAGAAGAGGTGAACTTAGAATTAGGTACGAGTTGGAACACTATGAAAGTCTGACCATTTTCTTCATAAAAACTATGAAAATTGCGTTTATTATTATACCAATCATAATAATTTCATTATACCAAGCATAATAATTTCATTAGGCCAAGTATAATAATTTTATGATACTTTGATAAAGTACAATTTTATATTTATATACTTGATTATATTTTATCCTAACATCCTATTTCTACAACTAAAGTTACACTAAGTAGCGATGCAGTGAAAAGACGAGTCAAGTGACAGAACATTACCCGGCAGAGCACCATTGGTGAGGGCATCAGAAGATCCGGAGCGTGGCACTACAGCAGTAGGATCATTTACGTTGTCGTTGTGGGGGTCCCCGGAATGTGCGGACGGTGAGAGATGGCCGATGCCGTCCGTCCGAACTCCCACAAAACGCTGCTTCGAACGCGCTGTGATACACAACGTGAAGAATTCTCCGTGAGTTAAATTTCAAGAAAATTACAAAATTATATAAAGGTCGATTATTGGACGTTGCCTTTTTGTATTCATGTGACATTCTTCCGATGAAATTATGGGACTTTGCACCCTATTTTCAGTACCCTATTTTCAGTAATATAGCACAATAGATAATACAAATTGTTACGAAAATATTTAATGGCATTTATAGAAGCTTGTGTACATAACCAGCATAAATTCTAGAAAATTTTCTCAAATGTATTATAGTCCAAGATTTCTCAAGCATTCAAATAGTGAGCCGAGTCTATTGTACCATTGAATTAATTTCTTTATGAATCCACTTTTTGTACTACGATACACACATAGTAATTTTAAATATATTCAAAAAATATCACTATTCTGGAACAGCAACATCTTGAATTTAGTCGAATTTCCTATTTGTTTTAAGAGTTAAAATTGTTATAGCATTTCTTAGAAATGCTCTAAAATTGGTTTCAGAAATGCGAAAGAATATCCAATGAAGCATCCAGTAGAATCACACATTCGTACAGCGAATGCGTGTTTGTTTTCAAGTCTACAGATATTAACTAGAAAGAAACTCGACTCTTCGTTTACGCATGCGAGGAAATCAACATATCTTTCACTTCCTAAACATTATTTTCGAAACTTTAAATGATATCTGACCTTTAAAGAAACCTTTAAGTCGAGCAGCCACTCCTCCATGCTGAGATGACCCAGTCTGCATAGCCCTGGTATCCTGCACAGCAGGAACAAGCACAGGCTCAGTTCCAGCACTGTGTGTGGTTAAGTCCTCCACATCTGAAGCTCTGGAGGCTGGCACAGACGCGCTGTTATGATGGGAGCTTAAACGAGTTGGCCTGGGTCCCGACACTCCATATCTAGCAAGGTTCGGCAAACTTCCATTGGGAACAGTAGCTTGATTTCTAGCAGACGAATCAACACCGTTAACGGGAAACCGTATCCTCTCATGCGTCCTTCTGTAGCCTTCCACGGCAGCAGTTGATGAATGAGGATATGGAATAGTAGGAACAGTAGGGGAACGAAATAGAGATCGAGTTTCACTCAAGCCTAGCGGAGATCCATCATTAACAACAGAGTTATTTAAATTGGGAGATTCGGAGGGAAAACACAGGTTTAATCTAGCTTCAGCATCGTTTGGTGGAGGACTAGACGAAGAGGAGCTAGTAACATCAACAGCAGAGGTAGAATTGGCTGATAAATCTGTGTCATATATGAGACTGGTGGTATATGTAGGCAGCGTGACAGAACGGGTCAGAGAAGCATATTCAAGCATTTCAGATGGCACTACAAAAGACGACGATTCTATGTAGGATTCGTGCAGCTCGGACTCGGATTGGTGGTGCAAGCGAGTGGAGTTAAAAGTTGCATGGTTTAGCCGATTGAGTAGCTGTTCGTGGGTCAACAAAGTGCTGGAGTCGTTGCCAGACTGCGTAACGTGCACCATGCTCAGAGAACCTGCAAAAAAACCACTGACTGTACTGAAAGTAGCAAAAAAACGCTCACTGAGATTCAACAACAGGGTTACTCAAAACTGCCAAAAGGAAGTACGTGCACCACGACTTTGAAAGCAAAGAAAAACCAAAATGGCTATTTTAGCAGAGTTACAGTTCACGCAGAATCTATGTGGCATACGTGTAAGAAACTTACAGTTGAAAGCTGAAGTATCGGAGCGCGTCATGTCCAAATAACCAGAATCAGGAGATTCTGAAGCTTGTGAACGTTGTACCCACATAACTTGACTGTCAAGTAAAGCGCTTCCATTTGTACTGTTGAAAGCTGAAGTATCGGAGTGCGTCATGTCCAAATAACCAGAATCAGGAGATTCTGAAGCTTGTGAACGTTGTACACACATAACTTGACTGTCAAGTAAAGCGCTTCCATTTGTACGGTTGAAAGCTGAAGTATCGGAGCGCGTCATGTCCAAATAACCAGAATCAGGAGATTTTGAAGCTTGTGAACATTGTACCCACATAATTTGACTGTCAAGTAAAGCGCTTCCATTTGTACTGTTGAAAGCTGAAGTATCGCAGCGCGTCAGAGCCTGAGAATCTTGTTCCTGTGAAGCAATTTTTGTTTTCGAGGAAGCTTTAGGCAAGACAGCAGGTAAGCTAGAAGGAGTAGAACTAAGGACATCAGCAGTAGAATGCCGGGAAAAACCCACCGGTTTAGGCGGACCAGATACTGCTCTTAGAGCTGAAAGGCTACAGACGACGCTTGAACGGCTATGGGACGAGATACTGCGGAAGGAGTCTGCACTGCGGTTGCTTCCAGTGGGTGAGGTGCGCAGGATTCCATCGGTCTGAGGTGTCAGGTGAGGGGAGGGCAGTAAGCATCTGCTGTTGATCGTCAGATCCGACAAGTTCGGAGGAGCTTCAAATGCAGCCAAGGATTCATCGGTCGCCATTAACTAAAGGTCACACAAGAAATTTCCAATTTGAACATTTAGTCGTTATGTTACAAAAATAAAACCATCTCAGTGCAGCAATTATTGAAATAAGATGAACGAATTCAGGTTGAGAAAGGACGTAGCAGTAAACAATAGGGTCACACCATAGGTAAAAAATACGATTATCCCTTCAGTCAAAGGCAGACGAGGAGTGAATTTAAGTAAAAATATGCTTAAAAACAACGATTTGAATAAAAACGGAACTTTTATATAACAAAATCGTCTTTCAACATCGTAAAAATTGACTGGCACATACCCTAGTGTCTACAATTCAAAAATAAAACAGCCATGCTTAGAAATTATACTTTCTAGACTTTCTATTTCATATTGTAGTATTTTCTTCTGACGCTTAAAAATCCTTACAAGATAATGAGGATAGAACGTACTAATGAAAAAATTAACTACTCATTTAAAATTTCAAGTTACAGCAATGCAAAACCGAATATATGATATTATTAGAGTGTCCATTATTTGTATCCTGTGTTCAACGATATTTTTCCCTAACTTAGAGTACCAATTGATGAGAGGAAGAATTCTTATTGAGCAATTTCCTATTTGGGTTACTTCTACAGTCATCATTGTCACAAAAATTAAGAGTAAACACTGCGACCTCGTCCTAATTGTTATTTGATCCACGGAACTAAGTTTTTTGGACATGACACGTTTTACGCGTAAAAACTTGCATCATATAAAACTTCTATAAACACATATTCGGAAACATAGGTTTCCAGATACAAAAAATATGTTTACTACTGAAAAATGTGCACAATAATACGAAAACATTAGTACTCTTCCCTGCATCGAGGAGGCAGTAAGGATAAGCCGGATCATTTCCAATAGTCTTACACCAGGTCATTCTGGGCGCGAGTTCTGCCTCGTGACACTGACCCTAGCTCATTAGCTACTGCTGGTTGACTCGTAATATATTCTGATGGTGCTTTCCTCTCCTCCGAGACAGTTAAGTGCGAGTCCTATTCCCCTCATGATGCTTAATTCTTTCTTGGCTGGCACCTACTCTCCAATGAGTGTGATCACACGAAGCTACCCTAAGTAATCTCAACCTACTAAGTGTTCCATTCTTTCACACTTTATCCATCCCTCCAAACAACGGTGTTCCTGCGAAACACCTATCACTTACTCTTACGAAGGAATTCACGCCAAGGGATGATATGGGTAAATGTATTACAGTAAAAAGAGGGAATTTATGCCATACATTCAAGCCTGTCCCAATAGAAGAAACATCTCAAGGCGACATATTGAACCTTCTTGTAATAAAAACGGGCAACTAACGGTTACATATTTAAACTTCTCACAACATAAACAGGCAACATACAGTACATTTAACATACATTTAACCCTCTCGTAATATCAACAGGCAACTTACGGCAGCACATTTAACCCTCTCGCAATACCAACAGTCAACTTACGGCAGCACATTTAACCCTCTCGCAATACCAACAGGTAACTTACGGCAAGATATTCAAGCCTTTCAGCAAGGTTATCATGGCCCATGGCTTGAGCTATCCTGTCCGGGGTGTTGCCGTCACAGTCAGGCAGGCGTACGGCCTCCCTCCAGCCTGGCACGGTGAGGAGGGCGGCAGTCAATTCTACAAGACCGTGGTGGGCAGCAAAGTGCAGCCAGGTGGGAAATTTGCTCTTCGAAAAGTCCCTGCTCCATGTCGCTGTTAGGAGCATCGTATAGTTAAGTGAAGCCATGAGGAAGAAGATGAGGTAAACAGAATATCAGACGTGAGTTTTACAGAGCAGTCAAAAAGAGCTATGGAGTAGGGAAAAGAAATGAGGTATTAGAAGAATTTCATACATAAGTTTTTAAATTGTGTCGGTTAACGGTTATCGGAAATTTGTTTCCGAATGACGTGTAGATAAAAAGTAACTAAATCAAAAGATGGGCAGAGCAACTAGACAGGGAAGATGAACAGAACAATACAAATACATAGATAAATAACAAGACTTACTTTCCTCAATGTTAATATATCTCTACTTTTATCAACAGTTTTCTGTCGAAAAAAGATACATTAGTAAATCATGTCCATCCATGAAAAATAAAATTAAAATACTCAAGACATAATTATTTACACTTCGGAGAGTAGCCCCACTTCACGGAAACTTTATCAAAAAACATTCTAATTTCAAACACAAAGTAAGCACCCATGAACAGAATCGGAACTCTTCGGTTGCTGGAACAATGAACGCAAGTAAATAACAAGTTTCAGTAACTATGTTCTTACATTTTTCACACACCTTGGGATAGATCTAAAAAATCCAATTTCCCTATTTCAACCTCGAAGCTTAAATGTCCAGCTTCAGTTCAGCTCTCAACAGCTGTGTATAGACAGCCATGAAAGATATGATAAATATTTCAAATTGATCTTGTATTTGACCAACATTCGGGGCTCACGGAATTTGCTCTGACCTCCGAGTCTAACGAGAAACTAATTTTCGTCTGAAAATCTGAGTATCCTCTCCAGAGGGCTAAAAACTGGTCATCCATTCTTATGGTTGTGTGGTCGTCGTCATCGATTATTCCTACCTTTTGCTTCATGGAACGAGTGAGACAAGTAAGACAACTACAGAAATCTGTGGAACTTATCGTTTTACGGGTGAGCATAAAAAATAACTCTATACGTTTACTTGAAACGAAAGAGGCTAAAGTTCTGTCACATGGAATTTTCTGAATTAAAAAATACCTTCGAGATAACAGAAAATCAAAGTAAACATATAAATAAACTGTGAACTCGCTCCGAAACGTGGCTCCATCATAAAAATATACCTACATTGTCCTCTTCATATCGAGATCCTACAACTAGAGAAAATCAACGCACGGTCTCCATGAGTGGCTTAAATAGCTTATCCAGAGCACTACATCCGGAATTTGTTAAGACGGTTACAAGCTTTAGCTTCAATTGTCTGAAGCACTACACCTGCAGTTGACAGAGGTAGTTACTAACTCTAGCGTGAAGTGTACATAGCACCACACCTGCAGTTGACAGACGCAGTTACAAACTCTAGCCTGAAGTGTACAAAGCACCACGCCTGCAGTTGACAGACAGTTACCTGCACTAACTGTGACTCCAAGTATACCTGAAGAAGAGCGGGCTGTAGTCCTGTGAGCACTGGCAGCGGTGCTGTCAGTAAAGAAATGGTCGGAGGTGAAGGGCGGCAGACCGCGGCGCACACAGGCAGCTAGGTGGTGGTCAAGCAGTCCAGGCACAGGAGATAGGCCCAGGCTCTGTTATCAAAATACTGTAATAAAAAATTGCTCGTGGTTTGGTTAACAAGATACACTATTCTATGATAGTGGTATATTTTTTCATAAGAGTACATTTCTCAATATTAAAATAGTTTATGATACGCGTATTTTAGGCCACAATGGGACATTTCACAGTCCATCTACCTTCCACAAACTTTCTTCAAGTAGCCATACTTTGACATTTCACTCTACTATTACGTCATATCACACCTTCTACTTTCACTTATTTTTTAGGTTGATGAGAGCTTTTTAACACATATACGACAGTCTTAGCGAAACATGAGGGCGCATCCCCTGTAAGCCACACAGTTACTGAAATTGACACTCAAAAGGACAACGATGTATGTCATCACGCGAGCGAGGCAGTGAACTGGATGAAAGTAACTAAGTCATTCAGCACCTCCTGAACCTGCCCTGACACCCCTACCCACCTTACTCCTCTGGACCTATGGCTGGACCCGGTGTCGACGGCAACCTCCCTCTCCAGTGACCCTTCACTCTCAACCTATTTCCCTCCTTCTATCCATCCCCCACCCGAGCCTCCCCCATACCCATGAATTCCCCTCTCCCGGATCACACGCTGGGCAAACAACAACAACTACATGAGAAAAAAGCCCAGGTAAGTCATGATCACAACAGTCACCTTGCACATGACATCAGCTGCATTAGATACAGATGTGAGGAGGGCAGCAATGGTGTCCATCTTATTCTCACACTTGATCTTGCCGGAGCCAAGAGGCACTCCTACTACAGCCAGGCGCACCTCCACAAGGTGCGACCGCAGCAGCACCTTATCTGGAAAAGGTGATATAAAATTCCAGTCACAAGTTGAAGTTGTAGTTCTTTCTAGTCGTCAGTCTATTTCATTTTGTACTGTGGATACTAGCATTTGATGAATGGCAAATTCAGTCCAATGCCTAGTCACGCTTGGAAGTAAGCCAAGGTATTTAACAGGCACTTTATTTAACAAGAGAGCAGCATTTAAGTATCATTTCTTTACCTGAACCAATTCTTCGATGCAATATTCACTCTTTTACGAGTAGCAGCCTCGATCAATCCAGAACTGGATTACCAATTCGCTGCCAAACCCGAATCGACTAAAATAGTCCAACTGCAAAAGTTCTAACCAACATGAAAGAATCAAAGTTTATTCTAACTATAATAAAGTTTTCAAAAGTAGAACGAGTCTAACATACTTTTTTGAATAACATGTTTTCAGTAAGTTTGCTGACTTTGCAACAATATTCCACACCTGGCATTTTGAAGGACATGCAGTAAGGATTGTGGTACTTCCAGTGATGCACCCTAGAGACAGCGTCGTCATAGCGTAACTCAATGCAGACTTCGTCACGTGCCACACCGTCCAGTGACACCATGACCCCGTCTTCGTCTGAGCCACCCCCTGCGTCCAGGTCATCTTGGTCATCCACCATCAGGTACACGTGACGCTGATGCTGAGCAATGTAAGAGAGTGCTGAGCAATGCAAGAAAGTGATGATCGCGTGGCAGAATTACCAAACCAAGCTTAGCATAAATAAACTTTATACAAAGCAATAACTTCAGAGCAACAACTTCAGAGCAACAACTTCAGAGCAACAACTTCAGAGCAACAACTTCAGAGCAACAACTTCAGAGCAACAACTTCAGAGCAACAACTTCAGAGCAACAACTTCAGAGCAACAACTTCAGAGCAACAACTTCAGAGCAACAACTTCAGAGCAATAACTTCAGAGCAATAACTTCAGAGCAATAACTTCAGAGCAATAACTTCAGAGCAACAACTTCAGAGCAATACCAGAACTGCCTCGTGAGACAAACCTTGCTGACTCTGGAAGGACATATCCTGAAAGCGCCTCTCGGAGGCTCACTGCAGTAGCCCTTGTAGACACGACTGCTGCAGAGCACA
>VCRD01006779.1:19619-32444 GCA_006783055.1 Trinorchestia longiramus
GTTTAGGCTTGGTTTAGGCTTGGTTTAGGCTTGGCTGTGACTTAGGTATACTTCACTACTATATTGAGCTATATTAGCTATGACTTAGTACAGGTCAATTTCGTATGGTTGAAAGCCTGTGGGCATCTCCAATAGTTACAGTTCTAAATCAAGATTTGTATTTTCGTTTATATGTTGATTTTTTGTAAGGCAAATCTACTTGTTAAGCCGATTCATATATATTTATCCATCAGTAGATTCCTAATTTGTGAAATTGGGAAGCGTAAAGCGTACAATAAAATTGGGCTGTGTTGTACCACTAGGAGTTTAGTGAAAATTGTGTAATTTCCTGCAAATAGCACACGGAAAATCAAACAAGGCTCAACACTGAAGGCCACAGACATGAAATCTTCGAATCTCCCTCAAGTCTACGTAAAAATGTTCGAGTTTCCCTCAAGTCTACGTAAGAATGTTCGTCTCCCTCAAGTCTACGTAAGAATGTTCGAGTTTCCCTCAAGTCTACGTAAGAATGTTCGAGTTTCCCTCAAGTCTACGTAAGAATGTTCGTTTCCCTCAAGTCTACGTAAGAATGGAATTGCGTCGTCCCGCTTAATTTGTAGGTGTCTTCTGTAACAAAACTAAAATTCTCCTTAGCTGCCAAATTGGATCAATTTGAATTTTTGTTATTCTTTTTAAGATGAAATTTACAAATGTCCTTTGTCTTACAATAATCAAAGGCTTGAAGCATGAATTTGGTGAAGTAACTATATTCGTTAATAAAGAGCTGATATTAAACCAATAGTTACTGATCATCAAAACCAAGTTGGTCTTGAGCAAAAATTTGAAGTCGCTGGATGGAATGAGAAACTTGGAGTATTTTTTTGAACAAATACCAGTGTATTTGGACCAAATACGGTGGACCAGTTCTGTGTCAATTTTACAGAGCTTTCTAGTGACTGTAAGTACTAAGTAAAGATTTGCCCCGGTTAACACGTTGACTCCGAAGTGGTACGTATGTGGACAACTTAGGTTAGGCTCTGTAATTTTTTCAGATCCTTCTAGTGACTATGCGTACAAAGTGAAGATTTACACCGGTCAGGCAATCGGAGGCAACGCGTTAAGCAATCTCAGGAAATTGAAAAAGGTTTTGGAGTAAAACGCGGTTTCTAAGAGTTTGGGCACGGAATAAGATTAGTGGTTTCATCCATGTAGGTTGAAGAGTAGAATCAAATTCTGCCAAACTGAAGACTATTTCATATATTTCAAGTACAGTAGAATTCCTTTAAACCGACACCCGCTGGCCAAGCTTTATACATTTATTCATTGTTTTTTCTTCTTTAACTGCTGTAAACAAGTGATTTTGTTTTCTCTTTATGTCTAGCGTGTGTATGAATTGTTTGTGGTTACTTGGGTGATATTAACCGACAAATGCAAAGTCCCATGGGTGCTGGTTGAAAAGACTTCTACTGTACCATCAAATAAGTCATTGGTTCGATTTTTGATTTGGTGAACTTAGATCGTAGGTACGTTGCAAAGCTGGCAATAAAAGCAATGTCTTTGTGAGAAGCTTTTATGAAAATATCAACTGATAAGAATGTATTGGCAGTTGTATTATGGTATACCTAAAAGGTGTTAACATATATGTATGGAGCACCCCAGCACAAGTCTGCACATGGAGCACCACAACACAAGTCTGCACATGGAGCACCACAACACAAGTCTGCACATGGAGCACCCCAGCACAAGTCACATGGAGCACCACAACTCAAGTCTGCACATGGAGCACCACAGCACAAGTCTGCACATGGAGCACCACAGCACAAGTCTGCACATGGAGCACCACAATAGCACAAACCACATGAACTGCCTGCGATTTAGAGATAAATTCTGCGCAAATGTACCCGCATTGAGTCACCACAACATTGCTGGGAGGGCGCGTTATAAACTGGTCATGGAAGTCTTTCAGTACCGCAGAAGCTCCATAAAGAAAGCCTCCCAACGCCGATTACTGTTCCTTGTTTGGCGACTTCACGGTCCGTTACTCCGACGGCGTTTGCAAACTCTCCACTACGCTTGCGTCTTGTTGTCCCTCCGTGTGTGGTCCCATCATGTTGTCCCATCATGTTGTCCCATCATGTGGTCCCTTCTTCGTGTGGTCCCTTCTTCGTGTGGTCCCTTCTTCGTGTGGTCCCTTCTTCGTGTGGTCCCCTCCTCGTGAAGCTAAAGTGTGGAGGACGGGAAAGTGTGGAGGACGGGAAAGTGAGGAGGACGGGAAAGTGAGGAGGACGGGAAAGTGAGGAGGACAGGAAAGTGTGGAGGACGGGAAAGTGTGGAGGACGGGAAAGTGTGACGGAAGGGAAAGTGTAGCGGAAGGGAAAGTGTAGCGGAAGGCAAAGTATGGAGGAAGGTAAAGTGTGGAGAAAGGCAAAGTGGGAGGGAAGGAAAACATTGGAGGAAGGGAAAGTGTGGAGAAAGGGAAAGTGGCAGAGAGGGAAAACAGTGGAAGGGAAGGTTTGGAGGAGGATAAAGTGTGGAAGGAGTCGTGGAAGCTGAGGGGAGACGCAAGGTGTGGGAGGAATTCAATAAACAAATTCTTCGCTGTTGACATTTTATTTCTAAATAAAATTTTGCCAAGAATGGCCTTTCCACTAGAAAATCTGATTTTCTCCATTTCCCACAATCCATAAGCATAAAAATTGTATCCGCTTACGCTCAAATGTACAGGGTGGGGCAGAATAACTTCCTTTTTTAAAAGCAAAGCGCTTTGTAAAAAGGAAGTTATGTTGCCGCACCCTGTGCGCACCCTGATTCCGTCTCTGATTCACTAATTGCCATCCCTGATTTCGTCCCTGGTTCACTAATTGCCATTCCTGATTTCGTCCCTGGCACAGGCACCCCCTGCTCGATGTCAGGCCACACTTACCAAGTAGGAGACGTTTGGCATCCTCGCCTCAGCAACACAGAGTCCAACTTCTGTGTCACGTGTATGTGTCATGAGGTGAGTCGCGTGTGTCATGAGGTGAGTCACGTGTGTCATGAGGTGAGTCACGTGTGTCATGAGGTGAGTCACGTGTGTCATGAGGTGAGTCACGTGTGTCATGTGAGTCACGTGTCACGAACTGCTTTAACGACACCTAAATACTTTAAAGAACATAATACGTCAAAAGAAAGATTAATGAAAAAAGATGGCCTCACAGGGGCATTTCGAAAACAGATGCATTTTTCATTATCTTCTTTATTTAGTTGGTGGTGTGTCTCTCATTTTGCTGCCCTCCAAACAATGTAAAAATACAGAACTCAGCTGCTGGAGATGTACTTCTTGAGCGACCTTCAAGTCTCAACTGATCACTACACATTGAATCATTTCTAATTTCTTGAAATGGGAATGAAATTCTTTTTGCTAGATTTTATCAGCTGTGTATTATTTTCTTTATTCATAATTGTGTGACTTGTATTAATGAAGCAGTGTATGGGGACTGTACGAGGAGTACAGTGCAGGAGGTGCAGGTGTACAGTGCAGGAGGTGCAGGTGTACAGTGCAGGAGGTGCAGGTGTACAGTGCAGGAGGTGCAGGTGTACAGTGCAGGAGGTGGAGGTGTACAGTGCAGGAGGTGCAGGTGTACAGTGCAGGAGGTGCACTGTACAGTGCAGGAGGTGCAGGTATATGTCACACTCACACACTGCCTCACTCCACATAATGACTCATCTGCCTCACGAGTCTGAGGAAGAGGCGTTCAAGGGGAATTCAAACTCACTGTTGAGTACATGCGTACTACCTCCACGTGACCCTACGTAACTGTACGTTTCAAGCTCACCTATATGACATGCATGACTGTGTACATGCATGACTGTGTATATGCATGACTGTGTATATGCATGACTGTGTACATGCATGACTGTGTACATGCATGACTGTGTACATGCATGACTGTGTACATGCACGACTGTGTACATGCACGACTGTGTACATGCACGACTGTGTACATGCATGACTGTGTACATGCATGACTGTGTACATGCATGACTGTGTACATGCATGACCATGTACATGCATGACCATGTACATGCATGACCATGTACATGCATGACCATGTACATGCATGACCATGTACATGCATGACCATGTACATGCATGACCATGTACATGCATGACCATGTACATGTATGACTGTGTACATGTATGACTGTGTGCATGTATGACTGTGTGCATGTATGACTGTGTGCATGTATGACTGTGTGCATGTATGACTGTGTGCATGTATGACCGTGTGCATGTATGACCGTGTGCATGTATGACCGTGTGCATGTATGACCGTGTGCATGTATGACTGTGTATATGTATGACTGTGTATATGTATGACTGTGTATATGTATGACCGTGTGCATGTATGACTGTGTATATGTATGACCGTGTGCATGTATGACTGTGTACATATACAGAGTAGGGCATAAATGCTGTTACCAAACGAAAACAATTTTTTTATTGAAAAAATACATTTATTTCAAGGCCTGACTAACAAATAGTAATTTACTAATGTAAATTCTGACCACTCTGACGACTAAAGATTTATTTAAAATACTTCCCTTTTGCTCTCACTATTTTGCGAAGTCTTTTAAAAAAAGTCCTTAGTGGCTGCACGAACTACTCTTTAGGGTATTTTCTCCCAGCATTTATTCAATTTTTTCTTTAGAACTTTGATACTCAGGCAAAGAGTAGAGCAGGCTTTACCTTGATAATTAATTTAAAAAAATTATATTGGGTGCCATTTATTGGGAGATAATAACTATTAAAATTTATTTGTAAACTTGTAACAGGATTATGCTCCACTCTGTATGTACCTGTGAACATGCATAAGACCGTGAACATGAACATAATTGTGTGCATCCATATATGACTGTGAACATGTACAGGCGCGTTTTTAAAGTAAGTGCGCTTTTGGAATTCCTTCCATGCAGCATTGCTGTCTGTATTTGGTGCATGCAGACTGTGTTCACACTATTGGCACGCCACAGACGCCAGTACAGAATCATTTGGCGTGTATACGTTTGTATTTGAAACGTTTCCTCCGGTTGAGAACCTCGCCGACTGTGAAATACGCGCAGTGACCCGTTTTCTTAGTACTAGAGGCATGAAAGCTGATGAAATTCATTGCCAGATCAGCAAAGTGTATGCAGAAAACATTATAAGCGATGGGATGGTACTAAAATGGATTGCGAGCTTTTAAAGATGGCCGTACGACTGTGCACGATGAAGAACAAAGTGGGCGACTTTGTCATTACTGATGATTTGGAGTAGAAACTTGATGGAAAAGTGAGAGCGAACAGATGCTAAATGATTTCAACGTTCTGTGATGAGTTTCCGTAAGTGTCAAGAAGTGTTCTTTATGCAATTGTTACAGAACAGTTACAGAACATTCATGACAATGCTCGTGCACACGCGGCCAATCGAACTAAAGAGCTGATCCGATCATTTGGTTGGGAACAACTTGCTCATCCTCCGTACAGCCCAGATCTAGCCCCCAGTGACTACCACGTGTTCCTTCATTTGAAGAATCATCTGGGTGGTCAGCGCCACAACAACGATTAAGCTGTCAAAACGACCGTGTTGCTATGGTTGTTTAAACAGGTGGCAGATTTCTACGAGGATGGTATTCAAAAGCTGCTTGTACGATAAAATAAGTGCCTTAATATTAGTGGAAACGACGTAGAAAACTAGATTAAATACAGGCTTTCATGTGAAAATAAAAATTACTTGGCAAAGTCTACTTGTTTTATTCTTATTGCAAAGCAGTACTTCCTTTAAAAACGCTCATATATGACCGTGTACATGGATAAAACCGTGCACATGTGTGTGACCGTTTATATGTACATCACTGTATATATTTGTGATCGACTGTATGCATGTATGAGACCTGTCTAAAAAGTATCCGACCTAAAATTTTTCTGTGCACAGTAGTGATGCTAAGGCGGCGCCACTGTGAACAGTGGAAGAACACTGCATAATGAGCATGCTTGAATTTTTTCTCCTCGTTCCAGTGTACCAATCATTGCTTGCTGACCGCTAAGTTAGGTATAGGTATAAGTGTTCATCGGATTTTGATTTCGCTGAAGATAACTGAACAAATTGAGTTGAGGTATTACATCAAATTTTATCAATAGCGTAGTGATTCTCAAAGGGAAACAATTTATAAGATTCAGCAGGTGTTTGGAGACTATGCTATGTTGTTAACATAAATAAAAAGGTGATTCAACCGATTCAAAAGTGGCTGCATATCAGTGGAGACTGACCAGCGTTCTGGCAAGTCACAAACCACTCGGAATGGAACTGTTGCTGAGATGCTGGACAATCTGACGAGAGATTGTTTTTTGGTCGTATGGTGGATTGCAAAAGAAATTGGGATCAGTAAAGATTCTGCACATGTACCTTTGTGTAACTTGAACATGTGCTAAGTGGCAGCGAAATTTATGCCCAAGCTCCAGTTGGTGGAACAGAAAGAACTCCATATCGCGGTAGCATGGGCTCTGCTGGACTCAACACTGAACCTGAATCCTCGAACACCGTCATAACTGGAGAAGACTCGTGGGCGTACATGTTCCACGACTTGTTCAGGCATCTTGAGAAAAATGAAAATTGGACAAACACGTAAAACAGTCCCTCACTCGGCGGTCAGCAGGCTCCGACTGGCACACTGAAATGCGCTGAATAAATTCAAGCATGTGCATCAAACTGTCTTCTTTCACTGTGCACAGTGGCGCTACTGTGCACAGTGGCGCTGACTTAGTGGCACTACTGTGGGTGTGAAAATTCAACGTCGGATTCGTTTTAGGCAGACCTCGTATGACCGTATGCATGTATGACTGTATATATAGATTGTTGTTTCATAAGAGTTCACGTATAAGACCGCATACTTATTTGACCGTACTCGTATATATGTATGAAAGTGTCCATAGATGACTGCGTACATCCCATGTCTGAAATGCTTGAAGTAATAAATCTTATTGTATGAACGACGTGGCTGTGGGGAAGCATCATGTATCTCCTTGAGATTGAGCGCTCACAACCGTATATATGTACATATGTATGTATGTCTCACATTCGGTATCGTTAAGCCTCGAGCTATACGGCTATTAACTGTGATGTAGATAGTGATGTGGACAGTGATGTGGACAGTGATGTGGACAGTGATGTGGACAGTGATGTGGACAGTGGTGTGGACAGTGATGTGGACAGTGGTGTGGACAGTTGTATACCTTCCCTTGGCCCCATAGAATAAGCTTTCAAACCTGAACTGAAATTTTCATTGCTAGGTGTAGAGGTGTAGTAGGAATAGGAGTAGGAGTGTATGATTAGAACTCCTTACTACGACCATAGAGAAAGTACCTCCTCAGCACTGCAATTCCGATTAGGTTAGTGAAGGAAGTAAGTTTTTTTTTCAGGGTAAATACAAACGCCTGCCAATAATGAACCAATTCGCAAATTTCATTGATTTAATGATGCAAGTAATATAAAACCAAGTAAAAAGAATTCTTTATCTTAGTTCAGTTTTTATTATGCATGAACTTATCCCAAAAATTTGCTATTACTCATATATCCATGACAAAGTTCTTTCAAATAGAATTAATTTGATGCACAATTTCTTGAAATAAAGCGTGCTTTTAAATTATTATTTTTTGCATAATTTTAAAATTATTTCGAGTTAGCACCTCTAAATTTTTAAAGCCAGATCTTGTGTGTTGTGCAACATTATGTAAAAAACATTGCATGTTGACTATACGCAGATACAGATACTAAACCGAAGGCTGGATAACTATGACAACGCTGGATAACGATGACAACGTTGGATAACTATGACAACGCTGGATAACTATGACAACGCTGGATAACTGACAGTGCTGGATAACTATGACAACGCTCGATAACTATGACAGCGCTGGATAATAAAACACACTGCCTGACCACTGACGTTAAGCAGTTATCAGTGATGTATATAACAAAGCTTTGTATGGTTTTCTTCTTATGGGTTTCCTCTGCACATTAATTTCAATAATCCACAGAGCGATTAAGATATTAACGGAAAATAACGGTTATCACTGACTTTAAAATAACGGTAGCTTTCTGACTAATAAGGATAAGTTTGCTTAGAGGCAATGCCTCAAGTTGAGTAAAGGCGCCCGGAACATCATCAAAGAAAGCAACACCCGCAGAAATAAAGCACAAATGTCCGGCTTCTGAAGACGAGTCTTCAGTCGTGTTTGTGCTGGTGTGTGGCTCTAGCTTACTGGGCTCCCTGGCACGCTGCCACGCATCTTGCTGATATTGCTCTGCCTCTAGTGCCTCTAGTGCCTCTAGTGCCTCTAGTGCCTCTAGTGCCTCTAGTGCCTCTAGTGCCTTTAGTGCCTTTAGTGCCTTTAGTGCCTTTAGTGCCTCTAGTGTTTTTAGTGTTTCTAGGGCCTGTGGTGTCTCGAGTGCCTCTAGTGTTTTTAGTGTTTCTAGTGCCTGTGGTGTCTCCAGTGCCTCTAATGCCCGTGGAGCTTTAATATTCGTTACTACAATTGCTACGTATTTCCTTTTGACAAGTGTTTAAGAAATACTACAACTTGCATCAGTGACATTGAAGGAATACACTAATTTAAAAATACTTGATCAGTCATTAGGACTCCCAGCAGCCCCTCGATTGGTTGTAAGTGGTGGTACGTTCTTTATGAATAAAAAGTGTTCTTGCACAACAGAAATTGCTTATCTACGACTTAATTCAGATGTATCCAGTTTTATTTTACTACTTTGAGGTTTCCTTCTCTTAGAAATTATATTCGTAAAACTAATCATGTAATACTAGTTTAACATTGAAGCTCACTGGCCAAGTTTAACTATCTAAACAATTTTATTCCTTCGCTCTGTTCAAGTTGATAAATTCTTCCTTTCTGTGTAGTTGACCGAGAATATTTATCCAGTGTTTCCGTTTTGTTACCAAATTTGTGCTCATTCTCGCTACCCTCGCGAATTTAACTTTCTCCTTCCGCTTGGCGCGAAATTTACTTCCCTCTTCCGACCCTGTCCCGCTCTCTTATCTTTGCTTCCGCTTTCAACCTCAAATTTATTTGATTTTATGTCTCTGATCTGGGTCTGTGGTCCGAGAATTGTCCAATTTGCGGATCCCCAACACTCAGTGGGGAAGTCCGGCATTTATGCACAAAAAAAATAGCCCCGACGCTGCCACTTCTTTTTCTGAAATGGGGACTTTTAAAGCCGCTCGTTTTCTGCTGCCAGTGCATTTTATTTTAACTGAGTACATGGAAGGGAACAGCAGCGTTGCAGAAATGCGAAGAAATTTATTCACACGTGTATGCTCTTATATATGTTATACATGAAAAATTGTTATGTAACATATATTGGTAGGGTTCAAACATTTTGTTTTCCATTTAAACGTTGCTGGCATCACTGAGACACCCGTGTCTCGGAGGGAAAAAGGAGAGGATTATCGTATTTTAGCGAGCTGTGGAATGGTTACTAATTGACAGCGTACTATCTTGAATTGAAATAATAAATGAAGCTGTTGACTCCATAGCCACTTTTACTTTGTTGACTGGTTTGACCTTGCAATGTTTGAAGTCGTAGGTCTCAGCGCGTGTAATTCAGCACAATTTTTTGAGTAGCATTCAATTTTTCTGTTCGAATTTCAGTCTAAATGAGCAGTTCGATCTTATATGGTTTCAATACTTTTAAAATAACAAAAAATGTCAACTATGTGCAATTTATTGTTCCATGGGAATTAAGCACAGAAAGTTCGTGAAGTGTTTTTTTGCTTGAAAAGAAACATTTTAGCCAAGCTTTTGAGTCGTAGGTGATGACTTATCAATAAAGCCAGTCATAAATACATCGTTAGGTTAAACAATTGCGCGATGTAAAAATAGTCATTTCTATTTAAAATATATTCTCTACTCAAGTCTGCAGGAAACCTTGATTGACGACGTATTCACTAAACAAGAAATATAAAAACAGTTCAACCTCTTAAACCTATAGAAATTGACCGGACTGGACTGCCTTACCAACCGAAAAGACAAAAAATCAGCAGAGGTAATTACAGAGTCCTTAGTGAAAGATGTCAATGTTTGTTTCGCTGGACTGAAAGCAAATGAATGTCACTCAGATTTCAAAATACGAGAAAAAGAACCTAATGACTATCGTTCAATCAATCTGACGTCAGTTATGAGTAAAACAGTCTTGATCAATAAACGTAACTGTTTTATTAACTTCTCGACTTTTTTGAAGAAGTCAACCGCAAATACGACTGAACAAAGCCGTAAACCTTGTGTACCTTGAGCTTCAAAAACCTTCGATAAAATTTCTTGCTAAAAACTGATGGCCATAGTGGAAGTTCATGGTGTACAATACAACTACTCTGGATGGATACGAAACTGGCTCACTGGTCGCACTCAACAAGTGATGATTCATGATCAAGCCAGGGATCTGATGCATATGCCAAGAGTCCTCACGGGACTGCTTTGGGGCCGCTCCTCTTCATCATCTACATTAGTGACCTTGATGTTGAATTCATCAGTAAAACAAACAAATTTGCTGGTGACACAGAACTCTCACAAAGCGTTCACCGATAGAGACAGATTAACTAACCAATCTGACTTCAACCATCTACTGTGGTGGACCAAAACTTGGTAAATGAGCTTCAACGTTGATAAATGTTCAGTTGTACCCGTTGGTACAAGTAATCGGTATTTCCAACGTACGATTAATGACACGCCGATTGGAACAGTACAGCAGCAAATTGAGATTTCGTTATCATTATCATTGAAAATTTCATGCATGATAAACAAGTGAAAAAAGTGTCAGAAATGTGAGCAGGATTCCTGATTTTATTTTAAGAAACTTCTGAATACAAGTCTAAGAACAATACTACCGCCCTCTAAAGCTTTAGTTCAGACACATCTTAAACATGCAGTGCAACTATGGTCTCTTACGCTACGAACATACATTATTGAAATTGAGAAAATTCAGCATAAAGCAACGAAAATTATTTCAAAACTCCACAATCCCAGCTAAGAAAGACGTCTTCAGCAGCTTGAACTCATCTTCCTCGAACAAAGAAGACTGCGAGGACAACTCTAAAATTATCTTAATGGCTCAAACGGTGTTACAGCGCAGAGATTTTTCGACAAAGTTGATTACGTGAGAATCAGAAATAACGATCAAAAACCAATAATAACAAATTTCTGGTCTCACTAGTTTCTAAATTTTGTTCCAGTTAAAATTGTCGGAACCTGGAATCAGCTACCCAAAAACATCATTTTTGCTGGCACTGTGAACGCATTCAAAAATCGTCCTGACCAGATTGAGCAAGGAACGCCCCAGTATTATAAAGTGCTGATTCGAAGTATTCTGAACTCCAGTGAGAGAATAGAAGAACTTAATAAACATGCATACGTACTTAAGGAAGCTACACCTAAATCTGCTCGTCTTAAATCTGACCATAACTCAGTAGTGATTTATACCAAAGTAATCCCAATACAACACGAATGGACAAACAAGGTAATAATTGTTACTGGCCCGGAGGGCACCTTCAAAACAACTACTTTCCTATGTAAACACAAGTATTGGTGCTGACCGTGAAAATTTTATTCTACAGAATATAGCGAGCCGCTCAATTAGTTGTGCTACTGACCATATAATGAAGTAGTATAATTCACGAGTCATATAATTAATTCATGCTACTTCATAGTATTGTAATGTGAGTCATAATTACTTATGCATACGTTAAACAAAGTCCTATCATCACTTGCACCATGAGTCATAGAATTATGGTGTACCACGAGTCATAGAATTATGGTGTACTACGAGTTATAGAATTATGGTGTTCCATGAGTCATAGAATTATGGTGCACCACGAGACATAAAATTATGTACATCAAATCGTTATTGTGCATGACGTGTCATGTAGTAGTATATCATGAGTCAATACCTACTGTGTGTCACGTGTCATGTCATAATTACGAATGGGTAGGCCTATAGTTTTCTATACCACGTATCATATATCTATTGTTTACCACGTGTCATATATCTATTGTTTACTACGTGTCATATATCTATTGCTTACCACGTGTCATATATCTAGTGTTTACCACGTGTCATATATCTAGTATTTACCACGTGTCGTATATCTATTGTTTACCACGTGTCATATATCTATTGTTTACCACGTGTCATATATCTATTGTTTACCACGTGTCATATATCTAGTGTTTACCACGTGTCATATATCTAGTATTTACCACGTGTCATATATCTATTGTTTACCACGTGTCATATATCTATTGATGACCACGTGTCATATATCTATCGTTTACCACGTGACATATATCTATTGTTTACCACGTGACATATATCTATTGTTTACCACGTGACATATTTCTCTTGTTTACCACGTGTCATATATCTATTGTTTACTACATGTCAAATATCTATTGTTTACCACGTGTTATATAACTGTTCTCTATTCTTCTTTACTCCTGGTGCCTGTGTGTGATTGAGATGTGTGTTTGACTGAGGGACATGTGCAAGATTGATGCCTTAACTTCAGAATGCGTGGGACGTGGGTAGCAACTGAAGAATGAAACCTTCAGATCGTTTTTGTTTTCAGGTTCTATTTTATTGTATGTACTTTCTACCATTTAGGCCACTTTTAATACATTACACTGAATACTTTATACTGTATACCTCACACTGAATACTTTATACTGTATACCTCACACTAACTACCTCACATTGAGTACCTCACTCTAAGTACAGTCACGCTAAGTACAGTCACGCTAAGTACAGTCACGCTGAGTACAGTC
>VCRD01006781.1:0-24935 GCA_006783055.1 Trinorchestia longiramus
AACACAAGCTAGACAGACACCATAGAACACCAACCTTATCCTCTTTATTAGGCATGAAAAACAACTGAAAAACACAAGCTAGACAAACACCATAGAACACCAACCTTATCCTCTTTATTAGGTATGAAAAACAACTGAAAAACACAAGCTAGACAGACACCATAGAACACCAACCTTATCCTCTTTATTAGGCATGAAAAACAACTGAAAAACACAAGCTAGACAGACACCATAGAACACCAATCTTATCCTCTTTATTAGGCATGAAAAACAACTGAAAAACACAAGCTAGACAGACACCATAGAACACCAACCTTATCCTCTTTATTAGGCATGAAAAACACAAGCTAGACAGACACCATAGAACACCAACCTTATCCTCTTTATTAGGCATGATGGTGGCGAAGTTACAGAACGGACAACTTTCGAGATCTGCAATGCCAGCAGCAACAATTTCCTCGGCTTGTTTCCTCTTGAGCAGGTTGGAGAAGACGGAGGACTTGAGGACAGACTTGAGTACATTGAGGGAGAAGTCTTCCTTGCACGTGCCCTCCAGGCATGAGAACTTGAGGCTGCCCTGCCCAATCTGCTCCTCGGAGTATCTGTACACAAGAGCGTGGGTGACTTCAAAAATAGAGGCTATGCTCTGAATAGCAGAATTTTGGCAGAGAAACAACAGCATGTCGAATTTGATGGGCATTTAAATCTTTATACCATTACATATTCTTATTAGGTCGGTAGGGTAAAAAGTAAACGTAAAATTAGGACTGTTAGTGTATGGAGACAAGATTGTAGATTAAGTACAGAGTTAGATTTTCAGATAAAACTCGGCAAAGAATGATATTAAACAACAAAATAAGCAAAACAATGAAACAATAAAACGGTTGTTCATAGCAGACCAACAAAAACATGAAGTCGTCGTTTGGTAGCCAACTAGAAATGTCTCGACTTAACGAAGTCGTAACACAAGTACAGGATGCGGCAACATAACTTCCTTTTTTATATGAGTTTAGCTTAGGATAAAGGAAGTTATGTTACTGCACCCTGTACCTCTGTGGATGGATTGATGGTAGCAGTATCTCAGTGCTGCTGGCGTAGCAGTGCTACCGGCAATCCTGCAACTATGGACTAGCCATCCTTCAGAACGTAACTTGACCGTGCCAATTTTTGTTCTATCGTTTTATTTACAATAGTTAGTGAGTTAGCCAACCAAAAAAAAATTGCAGTCACCCTGCACACTTACTAGGTAAGCCTCCCTTGTAGGTTCAGTCAAAGACAGAATGTAATTAAGTGACGGTAAAAGAAACAAGAATGTATGATACAAGTGCAACATTCAACCGTTTTGACAGGACCGAACCCGTATCTTAGAGATCAAAATTTAGCAAGTTCAACAACTAAAAACTGCCTTCTTAAGATCAAAAAGAAAATTCAGCATTATTATGAAGATTGATCCCATGAATATGATTGGGTAGACTAACAATTTAGGATAACCTACATGGGATTGTGAGCCCGTAAATTACAGTAGAGCTCCAGCACAGAATGTAATCCCCTCACAATACACAAAAAAAGGTTAAGTGAAGTAAACGAAAACCAAATGAATAACGACACACAGTACAATTCCACAGTAACCATTGGGTCAAAGTCGGAGGGACGAGGGGTGAAGCTCAGCAAACCCATTAAATTATTAATTTATAAAAAACTCACACTGTATGATTAAAACGAATTTCCTTGTAACACTATTTCGCATGTGTCTACCAGCAATCTCACCGCCAGTATCATCCAATTCTGAAATGCATGCTTCTAGAAACATTGCATTAAGTTCATTCCTTCTTCTAGCTTAATTGTACCAGACGCATCTAAAATAACTTCAATTAATAACGTGTTCTTAATAGTCAATTCTTAATAACAATTCATAGGGTGAAAAAGAACTCGATTGCGCTCACCTTTTGACGCAAGTTTTGCAGAAGAGATGAGGAGTTACAAGAGCGGCACACGGTCTCATATCCTCCTCGAGAATTTCGTCCTCACAGCAGATGGGACACTCACACAGTAGCCCCGCCAGCTTAGCTGCATTGAACGCTTCTTCCTTCGCAACCTCCAGCGACTCGCGATGCTTCTCTATTGACTTCTCAAGGCGAGCGTAGCACAGCTCCTTCAAGAAAAAGTCGTCTTGTTCTCCACTGATTGGCGTCTCTTTTCGCTTGGTCTTCCGTCTCCCGTACTTTTCTGAAGACTGCAGAAAAATGACAGTTAAACATCTATTATTAATAGGTGATAACCTAGAAGAAGTTAATGGTCTCTTGAGACTTGGATAGCAGCCCAAGAATGGACCAAACGGCTCGTTCCTATAGCCATAGTTTACTCTATTCCATTGCAATGTCTGTTTATTAGCGGGAAGGGTTGATGAATTTAATCGTATGCACGAACTACGAAACATGACCAGTCTTACTTAACCCTTTAGCGACCAATTTGTTTTTCTAGTTTCTACGTCTAAGCTCACAAAGACCGTCTGTACACTGATGCAATGAAGCACGCTGAGAGCCAGGCAGCCAAAAGAACGACGCTGTAACATGCCGCCGTGTTCAAACCTAGTAGCAACCTCATATTGCTCACTGTTTAATTATTAGAACAATTCTCCCAAAGACCATGAAAGACGACCAAATTGTCCTTTTAGTCGCTAAAGGGTTAATGACCCTTTACCTTTCCTCTCTCTTGCACCGAAAGCATCTAAAAACGAAAGCCAAAGGCGAAACGAAGCGCAATGGTAGTTGAATAATGAATTGATTATAAACTATAAAATAATTCGAACTCCTTCACTGCAAACCATAAAAACGTTCCGCATATGTACTAGAAAAAGCAGTTAAACTCGGGTGGGAATCCCAATGAAACTTTCTAAATAATGATGAAACGAACAGATGCTCCTAGTAGTTCCTTAAAGCAGTTTCTTACTTATGAGGCGAGCGTGAGTTACTACGCCTATAAATGTTACAACCTTCCATACTGTACAAGTTGCTGACCCAAGCACTTCTTGCCCAAGGGTCATACCTGCTGCTCATCTGTTTGCTGTAGGAGTATTAACAGATACCAAAATTTGCACAATTTCCGATAAGGTTAAGAACAACATCCAATGTGAGAAGTCAAAGAGCAGTGGGATAGCACACGTCAACTCAGATACTCGATCAAGAGATGATATCCTGTTCAGTTAACTCAAACAGCAAGATTGCGATCCAAATGTTGGAGTTTTGTATCAAATCCAGCAGTTGAAATAAATATCCAACACGTTGTCAAAAGTTACATATACTAGTTATACAACTGAAAATAAAAATCGAACATCTTACAAATTTTGAACGATGAATAAAAAATGTAAAATCACATTACAGGAAAAATGAAGCAATAACATTGTATTAACAGAGATGTTAAACAAACATGTCAAAAAATATCCGTTAATCTTATAAAACCAGCTAGTACTTGTTGGTATGGAATTATTTGTTACTGCCTGCTTCTAATTGCTTAGGATAGTTATTTATCAGGTTCTTACAAATATCTGGAGATATTATGAACCACTCTTCTCAGGACACTTTTTAAATCCATTTAACTTCTTGGGTCTTTTTATATGAACTTTTAATTTGAATTGTCGCTGGAGGTCTTCAATGGAGTTAAGGTCTGGTGACTGATTTTGCTACTGCATTACTTTTATTTTATTCCGCAGAAACCACGATAATGTATTCTGGGTAACATGTTTGGGATCGTTGTTCTGCTGAAACGTCCATACTCTTGGCAAGTTCTGGTCTGTTGCCGACACCAATAAAATTATCGTTAAGAATCTTGCGATGAATTACGCTATCAATAATATGAAGTTTGCCAGGACCTGCAGATGAGAAGCAGCGCCATACCATTATGCTGTCTCCGCCAAACTTTACAGTTGGTGTGGCATTTTTAGGGTCAAACGCGAAGGGTCCATAGTAAAATGTCCCACAATTTTGCAGGTTTCTACAAATGCTCATCGGTAAACTTTGAAGGATTGTAAACGTGAATAGGCTCCAACAAAGGTGTCTTTCTTGGTGTTCGCGGAGACCTTCGTCTCGAAGTTTCAAACTCTGTTCTTGTAAACCTTTGCCCCAGCGGCTTCAAAATATTTCTGAAATTTAGATAGAGTCATTCTAGGGTTCTTCTTTTCTTTGTAGACGATATTTCCGGCCCTACGATATGAACTTTTACATGGGCGCCCACAACGCGGTAGACTAACATATACCTAACAAGACTTCAACCTTCAATCGTGTCACAAATGGTTGAAATTGGAATTTCTACTTTCATTGAAATTTTCCTACAGCTCAACCCTCTATTATGGAGCACCATAATATGCTCTAGTCCCTTTTGGCAATTCTTTCGACTACGCCATAGTATAATTAAGGAATGATATACTGCACTCTTTATCCTGCATTCGTTGTGCCCAACTGACTTCATATTTTTATGTAGAATTTTCTAGATCTTTTTCTCCATTTCCGTTTTTCTAGAAACTGTAATAGCGGTTAACTTACGTTTAAAAGTCATCTTTTATTCGTGTGACGGATACTTTTTGAAATATTAATCGTAAATTTTTATTAATAGAATGTCCAGTCTTTATTTTTCCAATAATACAATTTTAAATTGGCATACAAAAATACACAAAAAAATTCAATTTTATTTGTTTTGGAGTTGTATATGAATAGGAATTAAAAATTTGGGCAATGTGCTGGATATTTATTGCACCCATTGTAAATGGTATATGATTAATGATCAATCACATATGTTTCACACAAGACACATCGTCATGGGACGCACAAACCATAGTTCATTCATATCAACCAAGGTGGCCTGATTTAAAATCGAGGCAACACTCTAGAAACAACATGCAATGATAGATACAAGGATTTTCGAAGTAAGTAAAACATGGCAAAGATGAGAAACTCCAATGAAAAATGTACCATCATACAGATTCCTGAATGAAGGAAAACACAAATCCACGACACAGGGACGCTAGATGTTCTTCCATGAAAGAATAAATAACAGGTAAGCACAGAGTAGAAATGAACAGGTATTGCTCCCTCGGCCACTGACTCGATCAATAGCCAATGGGTTGTGAGTTTTTGCCATCGGATAAAGCTGGTGCAAAGATACATTGAGATGCACACACCTTAAGGATGCGCAGTGAAGGCAGGTAGTGGTAGTTGTTGGTGCTAAGGACATAGTCCACATCTTTGGAGAGGTGGTAGGGCAGGTCGTTAAGCAGCTGAACTCTCGAGTTGTTGCGATACTCGAGGCTCATCTTCTTGCTGCTGTCATAGAACACCTGCAACACAAACATGGCAGCATGAGTGTCAGGACAAACATGGCAGCATGAGTGTCAGGACAAACACGGCAGCATGAGTGTCAGGACAAACATGGAAGTATGAGTGTCAGGACAAACATGGAAGTATGAGTGTCAGGACAAACACGGCAGAATGAGTGTCAGGACAAACATGGTAGTATGAGTGTCAGGACAAACATGGAAGTATGAGTGTCAGGACAAACATGGAAGTATGAGTGTCAGGACAAACACGGCAGAATGAGTGTCAGGACAAACATGGCATGAGTGTCAGGACAAACATGGAAGTATGAATGTCAGGACAAACATGGAAGTATGAGTGTCAGGACAAACATGGAAGTATGAGTGTCAGGACAAACATGGTAGTATGAGTGTCAGAACAAACATGGAAGTATGAATGTCAGGACAAACATGGAAGTATGAGTGTCAGGACAAACACGGTGGCTGCTGTATACCATACGTACATGGCGTTTACATCCACAAACACCCTTTCACACAATTTCAATCGAGGCTAAATTTAAAACTCTCGAACAGAATGTTACCAAGATGACACACCAGTTATACCCATAAAAATCCAGTTTAAAGAATTTCAAATGTTTGGCTGTGTAAAGTTGATACAAAAAAGAAAAATTTAATGGGATGTGAGCAAGAGAGCTTAAGACAAAGAAGCCCAAAAGGTACTTTACTTCACAGCACGAAGCCACTGATGTAAAATTATTCTAAAGAACACACAGGTTTTTCTTTCATCGTAAGATAAATGAGCTAATTCACTTCCCATACCTGCGATTTAGATCTTTTCTCAACCTATTTTTGATAATTATATGAACTACAATGTTTGTAGTGGTTACAGGTACACACATTGTTCACCGTATGGAGACTTTATACAGCTAAGCAGATGTTCCACACACACAATGATCGCGAAGGTCTAGGGAGAGACGAAACTGAGATGCCTTTCCTTCAGAAAGTAATACACAATCTTTGAAAAAGTCTCATTCCGTTTAAGATAGCATTTTTTGATTGAGTGCAGAACCTTTTATTTTACAACATGAAATTCACATTTATTGAGAGGGAAAATAGTAAATTAATTCTCTAAAATTGAAAATCCATGAAATTTTTTATTTGACATTTGTATTGTGTTGATTATCTTGGTTTACAACAGATGATGTATCATGAGAAGTACTTAGTGCAACTTTCATATTTATAACATTTACTCAAATAATTCACACATAGAATTAAAGTCATAATGAAATGATTTCTAACAAGCATTCACTGGTTTACATCCTGATGATGCAGAGTAACATCTACAGATAATAGTTGACTATGGAACAGACCAGCATGTCTCTGCCACGATTTTACAAAAGTAAATCATAACAAAATAAAGTCAACCATCATTAAAGCCTCCACAAAATTAAAGTCTTCACTAATCAACCCTAGAACATACCTTCTCAGGTTCTTCAAACAGCTCAAGAAATTCTGGTACAGTCATGCCATCGATGAACTTCTTGCGCATTTCCCTGCGCCTTTTCCTGGCGAGGTAGTCCTCCATCTTAGGGTAGTCCTTGGTTTCCATGAGTTCCAGCACCAGTGCCTCAAAGCGTGTGACATCAGGCTTCACTTCCTCACATCTTGGTTATAAGACAGGTGGTTATGACGTACAAGACAGGTGGTTATGACGTACAAGACAGGTGGTTATGACGTACAAGACAGGTGGTTATGACGTACAAGACAGGTGGTCATGACACACAAGACAGATGGTCATGACATACATGACAGGTGGTCATGACACACAAGACAGGTGGTCATGACACACAAGACAGGTGGTCATGACACACAAGACAGGTGGTCATGACACACAGGACAGGTGGTCATGACGTACAAGACAGGTGGTCATGATACACAAGACAGGTGGTCACGACGCACAAGACAGGTGGTCATGACGCACAAGACAGGTGGTCATGACGCACAAGACAGGTGGTCATGACGCACAAGACAGGTGGTCACGACACATATAAACTTAGACACGCGGTTATGACGCATAAACCTACACAAGTGGTCACGCTACATAAACTTAAACAACTGATGGAAGTACCTTTATCCACAGGCTACCCATCAATTTAAATGAGAAAAACAAGCAAACTTTATAGTTATTCATGGATAATTAGTGCTTCAAAAATGTAAAACTATTCACAGCACACCAACGCAATTTTTTCAGCTGTCCACTTGAGTGGTCATTTTATGAGATAGGATATAAAATTAAGGCATTCCACTGGTCCACACTACAAGTACAGGAATACCAGTAAGAAGAAAGAGTGTGTAGTAGAGATAATGAGAGCATAGGCTGGTCAACACGATGTTTATTGGAGGTGACCTGATCTTGTGTCTAGAATTCTTTCTCAGGGACTAACAGCGAGAAAAAGAGAGACAGGAACCACCAAAGTAGAAATTAATCCACAAAAACAGTACACCCAGCAGCATAAACTTTACTAGGCAGGGTTCTTATTCATAAAGGGCAAGGACAGAGGAGCAGAGAAATAATGATGCTGCACATCTCATGAAGTCTAAACTACTTGATTGAAAACATAGCTTTGATGCAACTCACTGACTCTACTACAATTATTTCTACATTAATAAGATTGAAATACTTTTAGGAAATTGTTTGATACAAAAATTAAAAAAATATCACAATAAAGTTTAGTTTTATAAGAAATTCATTGATAATAGTTATTAAAAATAATGTTTTGAATAATAAGGATCATTCATAGTAAATCTTTAGAACTGACTCATATCCTATCCTTCTCGCCTCTACTTGAAAAGTTTCTTGTATTACAATGAAGTCCTTTCCTTTTTCCAAACATGAAAACACATCTTGTTAGCATGGGTATGTAATACCTTTCACTTTCTCTCTGAATCTGGACAAGAAAAATAATTTTATAATGACAGATATTACCAATTCTAGCTGATTTAGTTCATTCTGACCAATATTTTTTACTATTCGTACGTGCACCACTTTTCAGTCATTACTTGCCTACCAGTAACACACCAACCCAACAACATTGCTAAACAAGAAAGATTAAACCAACTGAAATGTGAGAAGCTATCATCCCACTAATACGTAGAGAAACAAACCTGCCAGCAAGATATTCAGGGTCAGCATCTGGAAACATCTCACTCAGAGTTCTGACATGGGAATGCACCCACTCTTCATCCTCTTGATCATCATCATGAGACCCATTCTCCCTGGACGCAAAGTTTACCCCTGATGGACCGGCTTCCTGTAACCGATCTTCATTCATACTTGACGTCACTTCATCATCAGAATGGAAGACCGCCACAGAATCAGAGGCTGTAACTCTGTAATCAACTAAGTTAGGAGTTGTAGATCTCCCATCATTAGAGGATGAAGAACTTGGCCTGCATTCTAATCTTTGAAAACCAGTAGACAATCCACTTGTGCCAGCAACAGCTCCATCATCTGATTGCACCTGTCTACTTGCAACATCATCTCTCTCTAAAGTTGCAGAGTTCAGTAGTTCATCAATGACACGCTCAATGTCTGCATCATTGTAGCACAGCTGCACTCTTTCTGCAATACGATCAACTGGAAAGTTCTCAATGATAGATGCAATGAGAGCAGTCTTTTCTTCAACCCACTGACGCCTATCAGGGCCGTCAACAAGGACAGGGGCTTGTTCATGAGCGTCTTCTAGAAGCAAATCATTATTTTTAATAAAAATGCGCGGAACCTTGTTACTCATGCTAGGTGCATTGTCTGCATCAATGGCTTCATATTCATCATCAGTATCAGTTGTATCACCTGTCTCTTTGGTAAGTTCAAGGGCAGACTCAAATGCTTCTGCTTCATATGGATCAGACAAGCCTTCATCATGTGCATACTCAGGACTTTCAGCGCTGTCTTCCGAGTGACTCACAGGTCCAGCTTGTAATCTAGTTGCTTCCTCCTCGTCCTCTGTAGGATGGATTTCCCCTGGCCTTTGATTTAAAGAATGCTGATCAGTGAAAAATTTTGTTGTAGGCACTTCAGGTTTCCCTTGTAGACTTTGAGGCCACTGCATTCTGGACTGAGGATCACCATCAACATAAGGATTGTTTAACATGTCTCCAAAGTTCACATTTCCATAATGGTGCCCTGATGGATCAAGGTAAACTTGAGATGTGGATGGAGCATTGCTTCTGTTGTCAATAGTGATAGAGAATCCAGATGGCTGTGGGGAAGCAGCAGAAGCAAATTGAACACTTTGGTCATGAGAACAAGTTGGATCAGCAGCAGAAACACTTTTCCTCTTAAGAGGCTGTTCTTCTACTTCATCAACGTGACTTAAATTTCTTTTCCTACATGAAAGACTTTCTAGTTTTCTATAGGTACTTGGTGGAATTTCCCTACCTTGGGATGCAGCATCTGCTATTAAAATCGACATGACTGCATACTTTCTGTTGGTATCATGACGCCAGTGCTTCAATGCAGCGACAATTTCATCAGTAGATGAGAAAGGTAAATCAACTAGAAGTTCTTCTGCTTCTGCATAAATTTCACTGCTTGATTTGCTAAATTTTGCATCACCTTTTCTTAGGGACTTTCCTTCATGTCTCACAGAGAATATTCTGACATCTTGATATGCATCATATTTCTTATTTCCTTCGATAAAAACCTTTTGGCCATTGATGGTCTTCATTTCACCATCTACTAGCACTCCATTATCAGGAGAGTCATCCAGTAAAATAACTTCCCCACCTGAAGATGCTCTAAATCTGCCAGGATGCAAACATTCCACAGACCCAACCGAGTCATCATCACTCTCTATAGTCACTTCAGCAACAGAAGAAGGAAGTTTTTTATACCCACTACATGACGGTTGCGGTTCCTCCAAGGGCATGGTATATGCAGGACTATTCATTCCATTTACTTTTGTCAAAGTCTCGCCTGAAATTTCACGCTCATTTTTATCCACTAGTGCATCACCCTCATTTGATTTAATATCCTTTGAAAATGAAGTGTCAGCTTGTTCTTCAGTGTTGCTTCCAGGAACTGGGGAAGGTACACTTTCTTTCTGTTCTTTAGAAGTACTTGTAGTGTCAAGGGGATGATACAGAGCGACAATTTTCTTGGAGAAATCTTCTATTATTTTCTCCTTTGGTTGTCCATTCATCAGCAATGATTCCACTTCCTGTAACATAAAAGATATATATAAACAATGTTGCCTCAGACAGGAGAAGGTAAATACAGTAACTATTTTAGTAATTATAAGTTTTGCTACAAGAATAGATATAGATGCAAGTTTGATGATGCTCGTATAGGCTATCACCAGCTTGGTCGACTGGTGAGTGAATCTGCTTGCGAGCGGAAAGACCCGGGTTCGAATCCCGCTGCCAACATGGTTGACGCGGCTAGAAATACGGCATGGGACTTGGGTAAACAACCGAATAATTATCGAAGTAATTATCCGATCCAAGAATGGGCCAGAAGGTTCGTTCCTATAGCCTCATTCTATTTCTAATACAGATGAAGTAAAAACTCAGAGGAGTTAGACATGAATTTTTCCATCTTCTACCAAGGTCCTACACAAACAAACTTCTCAACATAGTTTAAACGATAAAAGTTGAACGTAACGAAATTGGCACAATCCCACTACAGTAGAATTCCTTTTAACCGGCACTTGCAATTGATATTGTTTTCCTTTTATGTCTAGCGTGTCTATGAATTGTTTGTGGTTACTTGGGTGATTTAATAGCAAGGTTTAAACGAGGTTTTAAGGGATCGGTTGAAATAAAGACATTTTTTATCAACTGACAACTGCAAAGGTCCCATGAGTGCCAGTTAAAAAGACTTGCACTGTAGTATATAATAATACCCAACTTGTTGTTAGCTTGCTTTCTTGGTCCGCCTCTGTCATGCTCTTTAGGATTTAGATAGGAGGAAATTCGCCTACGAATAACAAGATGAGATCCAATGAAATTTTTTCCCTATATTACAATGGCAAATATAGTTTCTGGAAAATATATTCAAAAGTTAAAATACTGTATTAGAGCTTTTGATCCTGTCGTACATAAGGTATTTCACATATAAATTCAGCTGAATTTCTTCGTGGCTGTTAAAAGTTCGCGCGGAGTAGAGGCCAAATATTCGGAGTACAGGCCCCTGGTTTAATAATACACAGTTTGTTGCTTGTTTGGTCCGTCTCTCTGTCACGCTTTTAGGGATTTAGATAGGAGGAAATTTGGTAGGATATACATGTATTGTAAGCATTGTATTGTGGATACCAAAGACACAGCCTTCAGCGTGGAAACTCCTTCACAAAGCCCGCATCCACTGACAAATAAAACGAAACAATTCAGTGAAAAAACGCGTGAATTTTCACGCGTTTTCTTATTTTCACCCCTTTACTTAGGTACACCCTGTGCCAAACTCTCTCTCAAACCTTTCCTATTGGTACCGACCTACCTACAAAGCCCGTATCCACTGACAAATAAAATGAAATAATTCAGTAAAAAATCAAGTGACTTTCACGTGTGGGTCTACTACAGCGGTTCCCAAACTTTTTTATTTATCGCCCTCCCCCTTCCCAGGAAATTTTTTATTTACCGCCCCCCTTGAGATCTTGCTGCCCTAGTGGTTAATTATATAAAAACTTCATAGCAAAATATCGAAAAGATGAATTTGCTGTTTATAAAATTTTCCAGGGGGCGGTAGCGCCCACTTTGGGAATCACTGGTCTACTAGTACACTAAGAAACATAATTAACACATTTCTTGTAATGACCTATTGGTAGTTTTTCAACTATTCAATCATTTGGTAGCAATTTTGCATCACTAAAAATAACGCCTATCATACATAAACTTCTATTTTTCCCATAAACAAAAATACAGTGTTCTCTCACTTATCGTGGGTGTTACGTTCCTGGACCACCTGCAATAGGTGAAAATTCGCTACGTAGGAACGCTATATTTATTTTGATATCACGCACAAAATAATATATCATTTTATAACTACGCGCACACGATAGTTCGATGCGAACGTAAAATGGAAGAGCGATGAGGGGAAGCTCCGCTTGAATGAAAGAAAACGACATGCGACGGTTACTGAGCCAATCAGCGAATGGGATACAGAGCAGCATAATCTGGTTAGTAGTTTTCAATCAATCAACCAATCATGTGTTGTTAACAATCTCACATCGGCAAGTAACGTCTCAAGCGGCCGCTGTGCAAATCCTACTGTTCGTTTTCGTTGTATTCATCCGCTGAGTAAACACGCTATTTACAGTAAATCGTAATTGTTTAGGATTTATAATATTCTTTTAGTTTTAGAATTATTATTTCTAATACATTTCTAAACATTTTCTGATTTGTAATGCAAAATTAATCAGATATACACATTACTGTACAACATGTGCTACGTATGGTCAGAAAGAGTACGACCAAAACCCCCAAAACAGCAAAAAAATAATGATGAATATTTTATGCAAACCTGTGAAATAGCAAATCCGCAATAAACGAAACGCGAAATGGCGAGGGAACACTGCATTATTTTTTTCTCCTAGGACAAATGAGTGGGTCACACTGCAGCAAATGAAAGCACAGTGGACCCCACAAGTGAATCACACTGCAGAAAATGAGTTAAGAATATACCTTAATTTTTCTTAAATGATATTAAAATTAATCACAAATGATTGTGTATTCTTAACACATTACCTGATAATTTTGTATGCTGGATTATTTAATTAAGCCTAAATTATGGAATGCATTTTAACTGGAAGTAAATCTTATTTTATGAGTGTGCACCGTTCACATTAATTTCACATTCAGCAAACTTTCTCAGAAATTAATGATTATTTAAAATGGAATGAAGCTATATGAGGCTCTTTTCAATGCAATAAAGCCTCAAGGTACACTTCAACAACCAAAAAACACAACCAGAAAAGCAAAGCATGTTGCAGATGCATTCATTTTATCCAACATTTCCAAAAGAAGATGAACTGTATATTTGTTACATGCCTACAATCTGGGCAGAACTACATCAAAGAAACCAAGACCTTCTAACATGAAGAAAGCTCTTCACTTTTTACCATGAAGACATCATAACAATGAAAAAAGCCCTTCACTTCTCACCATGAAGACATCATCACAACAACAAAAAAAGCCCTTCACTTCTTACCATAAAGACATCATCACAACAATGAAGAAAGCCCTTCACTTCTTACCATGAAGACATCATCACAACAATGAAGATTTTTTTCAAGCTCATGAGGGCTGACGTGCTTCCTCACATGATCTTGCACTTCAAGGACTACACCAAATGCTTGGGCAAGCGGATCCTCCATCTTTAAATCAACACTCGCTGCTCATTAGCAATACATGAGGTAAATATAGATTACTAGCTATAATACCCTGAAAATAATAGAATATATAATAGTTATAACAAACAGAAGATAATAATGATATAAAAAATGGAACATTATAAACTGTGGCAATGAAATTTTTACAAGATGTTAATATGGTTTGGAACTACAGTGTAAATCAAATTCAACTTATTCTCTACATATATAAATAGTTTAAAAGTGTATTTTCCAGACCTTTGCAACTTGTGATTACATATTTGATCACTTCTTCATATAATTTACTGTTTACCATTTGTGCAGCCAGAACCAACTTCTTGACCACACAATTTCCATCAAAAACAATTAGAATTAATTTCACTTTTAATTTACTCATGGAGGCCTTCTTCAGTTGAAGCACTTGTGTGCCACTTAGCTTATTGGCTTTTGATCTCCAAACTATACTTTAAAATACATTTTGTCAATCATTACTCCATCTAAAAAAAATTAGGATCAGTATCCAAATGTTTGGGATGACTGATGCTTTCAAGCAACCTTGCAGTTGTCACCTTTTAGGACACATATGAACACAAGAAAACATGCTGGCAGTGGTATATTGATGCAAGAGGATCATATTTTAAATGTCACTAACTATACATATATTTTCAACAATTTTTTATTCAGACTTCAACTTTGATACTCATTTGACATGACCTATACATGCCTTTACCTTAATGAAATTATATGTACTAGTTTACTTTTGTAAGGTTTTTAAAAATTTAATGACAAAGTAATTTACTTTATTTTTTTCATATTTATAGTAATTCATTTTACTTTGAAAGTAAAATCTCACTGGACAAGCCAGTTTGTCATAAACAGACCCTTATACTGAACAGACTGTCCTACTCTAATAAAGATAACTGACTGTTCCAAGTCACAGCCTCTTATTCCATGCATTCATTAGGAAATTCTTCATTCCATCCACAACAATCACGTTACATTCTTCATCTAGCCCAAAAAGATAGCTCATAACAGAGTTCTCTTCAACACACTGGGCATTTGCCTGGTTCTTTTCATACTGTTCACAAACTACACCCATAAAGCTTTTTAGCTCATGCTCCCATTTACTATATTCTTAGACCAGATGTCCAATTGCTTCCTCTACTCTTCTGTTACACTGTATTTATGACCTATTATTCCCCTCATTTTACCTTTATGTGTGCCTATTCACACTTAATGCCTTACACCTGAAAGCAAACGGGAGTTAGCTGCCAAAATTTTCATTATAAAACATTTCAATCTTTGGTACATTCTAATGGGCATATCAAGGTAAGATGGTCTTCCCAGTCATGCTATGCTTCCATTTATTTATCCCATAGACTTTTGTTAGTACTTCTATTTCCTTCTTCCTCTTTTAGCAGTCCCACTCTAGTCCTCCACCTCCATCTCCATCATTTCTACATACCTAATCATCCATAGGTTTCCTAATTCCAGCACAAACAATTTTGCAAATCTTTAGCTCTTTTGCATACCCCCAGCAAATTGTTTACCAGATCTTCACTCAGCTTCAAGTCCAAAATTTGTTTAACCTGTCTATTATTTCCTTTCACTGAATTCTCACCTTATATTTATGTTTTTATCTTCAACACAATATAATAAAATGCCAGGTGCCTTCTTAAATGAATAAATTTGTATATTTTTTATGTAAAATTTTTCCTATGTTATTACAATGGGAATCTCACTTAAATACTGGTAGTTAAACCTGCAGACTTTCAGGTATATAGATTTCTAACTGATGGAGTTAAATCCTTAGACTTTGTGATTAGTTCAGAGAATCTGTTGCTTTGTTTTCAAATGCATGATATTACAACACATCATTTTTAATGGGCATACACACTAGTTCTTTTATAAAACAGACTTCACCCTAGATCCTTTCTACTAGCTTCTACAACTGACCCTTTTGGAGTGCCTAATACCAAATGCCTTACCCAATTCTACAGCACCTCCACTCAGTTTCTTCTTTCCAACTTTTAGTCCTAAACCACTAATTTTCAGGCAGACAGCTAATTCCTCTATGCATAAGCCAAACTGTAACAGAGACAGAGTACAACCCTGTCTCACAACCATTACATTCATCTACCCCATCACTAAACCTCCCAGCTGGTAGATCAAACTTGTATTCTCATAGACTTTTCCTATGTTTACTATATTCTAACCAAAGCCAATTTTTTTTAGAGTCTAATAACCTCAAACAGTCTACTCTATCACACAGCTTCTCAACATCCAGAAATACCGGATAGACTTCGATTTGAGGGCCAGCATTTGTATGGGGCCATTGTGATGTGCTTTAATTCCTTCTAATATACACACACATACAACAGGGTGGCATCCCAGAGTTTTTCTCCTGTGAGCCAGGGTTATCTAAAGTAATTCCTCTAGGGCCACCCTGAGGCATTCAATGCAAAACAGATACCTCTTCACATTATTTCTTCATTCTTTGAATTATTTCTTTCCACAAACGAATTATTTTCACAATGTCTATATTTTCTAAAACTATTTTGTTCTTCACCCATGACTCTTTATTCTTCCACATGTTTCATCGATTCATTCTGAATACCAAAAAAATCTTACGTGTCCACAAGAATAGGTGTATAGTTTTTTAGTTCTGATGTCCACCCTTATGCAATAAAACATTACACTTGTTTCCCTCATCTTGGAGTTTTTCATTCCATATATCATAAACAAACATTTCAACATCTCAATTATACTCCCACTACCACGCTTATAGAACTCATATGGAATTTTATAACGGCGAACAATGCTACGACTACCCACCTGACTAGCACAACTTCACTGATTCCGATTCAGTAATCCCAACAATATTAGTACGGTATGTGATGTTACGTAGCTGGATTACCCATTGGTTGTTAAATGTACAACATTCAATTTGATACAATATTGTAGAGCCTTCATAAATGTTTGCCATGTGATCACTAAAATAAACAAATGCATCGTGGAAGCAGAATAGTTTTTTCATTACCTCTGTAATCAGATTGGCTAAAAAGTATTTAATGTGAATAGCTGGACTTATAGAAGGGAGAAAAAACACTAAAATTGCTAACAAATAGGTTTCTTTACAAAAATCATGTAATCATTTGCTATCATTCACACATATTGCTTTCTTACAAATCTATTCACATATAAAAATATCAGCCTACTTAATGATTTCAGGCTTACGAGAATTTAGTTTGTTGTATTAGTTCCTATCCTATGATTACTTTGTTTCTTCCTTGAACTAGAATATTTTGTCTTTAAAGGGAGGAGGATAATTTTAAATATGCATGAAATGTTGATTATAAGATAACCAATATTTAAAGCCATTTGTTTCTGATTCATAATATTTTGACGGTTTTCTTCGAACTATTTTATTCATAAATTGGGAGTAATTCATAAATTACTCCCAGCAGGGTCGACTGGTGAAGGTACTACCCTGCTATGCGGTAGGGCCCGGGTTTGTTCCTCGTAGCTGTCACGGTAGGTTAGTACCTGACCTTTGAGAGCTAGAACATGTCCGGCAGCTGCTACACTAAACGCTTGACGTATACCACGCCTCAACCTATCATCGACACGCCCCTACGAGCCTCTATTTCAAACTGCAGTACAGAGGACGGGGATCTCGCTTAAAGCATCACTACATCTATTAAGACATTGATAAGCACCATCACTACTCATAAGATGTTAGTATTAAGAATTCAAAACCCAATGTATATGTACTGTATGTATACTCTATTGGAAATAAAGTTCATTTATTTATTTATAAGAAGCTACAGTAAAAATTTGTTTATGGTGTTCCTGTATCTATTTACCTGCATGGTTAACCAGTTCCATTCTGTCTTTGAATAAATGCCTTCATAAAGTTCTGAATTTCAGTTTACTTCGTCGTCAATTATTTTGTTTCAAAATTACACTCGTTTTACAATCCGCTTGTATCTATAGTTTTTACATTGTGTAATCGTGAAACTCATGTGAATATCTTTGGTTGTGTTGAAATTAATTTTTTGAGGTAAAAATATTATAGGGCTAATACCAGTTGTATATTTAAAAAATTTACAAAAAATCAGAAACCAAAATTCTGTTCGTCCCAGAAAAAAATACTATTTAAGCATAATATTTGAAACTCGACGAATTTATTTTTCTTCAATACTATTTACTATCTTTTTATCAGCCATCCAAAGTCTCATTCTTAATTTGGCACATGAACTTTTAACGTTTTATAAATCTCATGGTTATTTTCTGAATCTCACGTATAATTTTCTCTTGGAGGTTTTAGTAGCACCACACAGTTTTCAATAAAATGCAATATGACATCTTACTTTGTTTTACTACTAATAGGAATCTGACTATACAAAAAAATTTACTCTGTTTTTACGTCTATTTTATCCCTGAGTTTGCCTCTATCGCTGCAAACTATGGATACCTATTTGAAGTTCTCGACAGCATAAATTCTGATACCCATAAATTGAAGGGTGCACAGCGCTGGTGGACTACTTGCATTTTTTCCCGTGGTAAATATAATATATTTTCCACGGGAAAAAATGCAAGTAGTCCACTCCCGCGCTGTCGCTAACACAGCGCAGACAGAGGCGATTACGATCCAGTAGTTTACTATATGAAGGGTGGACAGCACTAGTGGACTACTTGCATTTTTTCCCGTGGGAAAAAATGCAAGTAGTCCACTAGTGCTGTCCACTCTTCAATTGTAATTGTGTAGCTTAAAACAATTACTATCGTTTTATACGGGGTGTCGCATAAAATGCATGTACACTTTGAATAATAGTAAGGTCGTTGTTTATTCAAATTCCCTTCATTTTTAACATTTATTAAAATTTATAGACATTATGTTGTTATTGTGAACGTGTTTTCTAATTAACGTCCGTTCTTGTGCAGGCACTGCCGACAACACGAAGCACTGGAATTACAAACATCGCTAAACATTTCGTTTGGCATTTGTGTGTATTTTCGTTCCATGGCTACTTTCCATTCCATGACTATTGTAGAGTTCATAACCTAGACTTTGTCTTTTAAGTATCCGAACAAATCAAACCTAGCGGTGTGAGGTCTGGTAAATGCAAAGGGTATTCTACGAAATCCAGTTGTGCAAACACGAGTTCTGGATGATTTCATCGGGGTAGGATCCAACTTCGTGATGGTTATGTAGGGTGCTCTAACTTGCTGAAAATAAAATTCATCTTCAAAGTATTCTTCAACGCTTGACATGATGGACTGTTGCAGCAAGTTTATGTAAGTAAGACCAGTTACACTGGTGTTAAAAAAGAATGATCCAGTTAATTCTCTTGGTTAATAGCTGCACAGCAACGTTATATCAAGTAAGAATTAAAGAAATATTTCACAATTACATGCAGATTCTCAGGTTTCCAGTAGGTGCAATTGTGGTGGTTAGTTCAATCATATAATTTTAATGGGGCCTCATTACTTCACACAAACGCTTTTGGAAAGTGTGTATCTTCAACACTTTGTTTTATTCAACTGCATCAGGAACGAAACAAATTTCATTTTGAAAACTGGCGTTGATTGACATAACATTTGAAATTACATCTGTAGAATAGATTAAATTTTTAAACTGAAATGTATTTAAAGCATTTAAAACAAACTGACTTTATAATCGTGTGGAGTAGATAAAATTTTTATTAGATATCCTGCATATATTTTACACTAACATGACAGTACAACATTTTCTCTTTTCTGTCCTTCGTAGGGCCACTGAACGTGTTACAACGTTTTTGAGGAACATTACAGTATGAAAGAAAAGCTAGTAAAAAATACAAAACGAGCGGTAAATATCGAGTAGTCATGGCAATACTAAGTAAATTTACCAGCACATAGCTACTAAATACCAATGGAACAACTAATCCCAAAATATTTCTTGGCTCCGCATTTTACGCAAACATCTAGGTTTTTTCGGATATTTTTCACATGCTTTTCAGACATACACTAAGTTTTATCATAGGAAAATCAGAATTTGTACAAAAAAATGTTTGGTCACGAAAGCGGTAAAAAATTTCTAAACACTCGGTGCATACAATGAGCACCAACCCAGTTGAAAACACTACATTTTCAACTTGCCCGTGACGCTCGGAATTCTGGGAGCGATGCTGCATTTTGTAAGAATTATTATTATTCGTACAAAATGCTAAAAAATGATGTGGCGTATTTTGAAATCGAAACAATAAAGAATAATAAATATGTTTCAAATAGAATCTAATTCCCTCTCATAACTGAAACTCAAATGAAAAAATGGGATGACATGAATTTCGAAAATAAAAACATTTTTCTTCATTTTTTCAACTCAACAACTGTATCGGATCTTTGTGCTGCATCCTATATGTCTACAACACCTTCGACAACTAAATACCAGTGTATAGCGCATTCTCTGAGGCGTATGGGACTTTTTACGAAATCAAACTGTTACATTGTGTTAATTTAACATGTTTAAGGTTATGTAACTTTACTTACTATAACAGTTGTATGCTCTAGGCTACAGAAAATCCAAAAAAACTGCATTTTCAGTGTCACCATCGGGAAAAGGAAAAGGCAGCTCATTTTCCTAAGCAAAGCGTTACTTAGTAAGAGAACTAGTTAGCATAAAATTTCATTACCTCAATTCTTGAAACAGTGGTCCATATATACCCTTTGAAAAAAATTCAAAAAGTGTAGCGTCTTTATTCATGGTATTTTCTTGAACAACGAAATTCCCTAAATCAGTTGAAGTGGTTAGCTCTTAAGTCGTTTTAACTTTGACCTATAGCTCTGAAAACTCTACAGAGTAAGCTGCGCTATTATATGTATACATCTTTAATGTATGGAAGATTATAAATCTACACGTGCACAGTGAAGATAAAACCTTGCATTTAAAAAAGCTTCTACGTTTTGCCATTAAATTTAACTGTACAGTATATATGTTTTAACATTCAGCACTTGAAAAATAAATAACTTCTAAAGAGATAGCACACTGTGAACTGTGTGAAAACCCAAGGCTTCTCTGCTTTTTTACTTCTGCAGCACGAACACCTAGATGTGGCTAGTCCAGCGTATTTCAATTCCTTCCAGAAAAAAAGGCTTCAGGAAGTTGAAAAATCAATTCACGATTCTGTACATCGCTGTAGTGTCGAGTGCAACTGAAGAGTTTCCTCCTTGTTGCAAACGTTACAGCAATTTAACATTAACTTAGCGTTGCTAATCGATCTCTGGAGTGAAATCTGCAAAGCAAGAGGCGCTGAAAGGCGTTGTCACGATCTCTGCCACAGCGCTGATGGTGGATGAGAGACCTCCAAAGACGCCGATGATGGCGATCTCTATGAGCAATATTCTTTCCCACAACGGCACGTCTCTGCGCAGAAATTCAATGCAGTCAAGCGGAAAATTTTAGAATATTTGCGCTTCTGAAGAGCAGATAAATAAAGCATACAGGAACAATTACTTTTAATTCGTGGGGCACTTCTGCTTCGTTCAAATAAGAACGAGAATGAGTTTTTATTATTGGATCCTATCTTGACGTTGGAAACCGATGTCATTTGAGAAAATAGATTTTTTTTGTTTTAATTACGAGTTATTATGGACAATATTGATAAAAATTAGGGTCGTTGTCAATAATGGATCTAACCCAACAACTGTAACATACGCCTATCGATGGAAATTTTATGCCTATTGTCATTTTCTTCCACTACTTCATGGTAAAAACAGCCATTATTCCTAGTAAATAATTTACAACTACAAAAAATTCAGCTTAATACAACAAACGTCATGTTTCGAAATGTATCTACTAAGGTTCATATGATCTACATGAGCTTACAGATATCATAATTTGCGACTACATATTCTCGGTGGCAAATTTAATAAGCAGGCGAGACATTTGAAAGATCTTCAATAGTGTAACATCAAAGTCCATGAATGAGTGGTAGTATATAATACATATGAAAAATGTTTATCAAACACCGTATAAATATCTTTGTGAAACAATATTTCATTTCCCCAGAAATAAATCTCAGAGTTATAGAACTCACTATGTGTGACTGATTTAAATATATTTTGTACGCAACAGTTCTTTTTGATTAATTGTTCGTACAATTGCGTGTGAAATTTATTCACCTCAATGATGTACTTCATTACGAGCCATAGTGAAAAAATGATTATTACGAATACGGGACATAAGTGACTTAGTAATTTGACTTCTGAAATCGTCTGCATTGTGGATATTACAACTTCATCACAATGTAACATCTTTATCTGTTAATGTAAAATCTACGCTAAAAATCATACACTGAGTGATAGATTCATTATGATTTATTCATCACAAATCAGTTCAGCATCAGATATTGGATAACATCAAGGAATTAAACAAGAAATTAACATGTTTGTGTATGTTTACTAACGTTTCTTCTATGATATACAAGGGTCTGGTTTTCTAATTCTAATGGTTCTAAATTCTAATTAATTTTCAGCGGCTTTATAGTATCACTTTGAAGGCAACTCCATTTTTAGCTACTCTTGTAGCACTAGGAGTTATTAAGGTTGTAAAGTTTCATGTATTATTTGTAAAGGAATATATTTAAGTGTACCACATATTGACGAGGTGTTTCTTTTAAGCTACCTTCTTGTTCAGGAGTATGAAAAAATCTATTGATAAGGCTCTACGATGTATCTTGAAGAGATAATTTCTCTTCCAATAACTCAGTTATCATAAATTCCTATAAAATATAAGAAGTTTTCTGAAAGTGAAGATACAACCCTCAGGGAGGATGTGTTATGTAACTGAGTTCCATGGACGATATTAAGTGGGTCGTGTTTGGAGAATAGATAAGTGACCTTTGTGTCTAGTGGACTATTATGTCATCCTTCATCGAAATGAATAAAAAGTATAACATAGAGTTACTGGCTGCCCCTTTTGTTGAATCAGATATCGTAAAATGTTGAATAAATTATGAAGGAAGTAGTTATATTTTAGAGGTATTAGGCAATGAACAGAATTTTAAATATATCAAATGTATGTTTCGAAAATGTGATCAGAAATTTGACGAAGTTTTACCTTTTTCCACACTCAGAGAACAGCATGAGAATTTTGTCTCCTACTCGAGTGTTTTAAAAAACTTTCATTTTTCTAGTATTTCAGAATACATCTGGCTTTCTTGAGACTAATTGCTCCTTACGACAATAGGAGTGGGAGTGAGGACTTAGTTGTAAAATACTCTCATCATAGGCTTCAAATCAAGTTGACTAGTTTATGGTAGAATTTAGCTTCTCAACCTATTTGTACGACGAGCATACATGAAATGGGTGGTTTAGCGTTTTTTACGCCGAACATTCTTGGGTTCAAGTATGATGAACATGGGCAGCCTCAGAATTAGCAGGAAAATAATGGTGTCCTTGATAAATGACTGGCAAAAATACTTTAAATTCAGACTCACAACACCTTAGAGAAGAAAAACGAGATGTACATGCATGTAGCAGTGAACAGCACATGGTAAAACTCTTATACGAAATAAGGCCTCTGCAAATTTTTGTTACTAAAACGGACGAATGGATCATCTACACACGTACCATGTTTCTAGATGCTAAATTTATAACATACCATTCATATCCTTCATTTTTATTACGAACCTATTGGTTTGCTCCGATCCAGACTTCGCAAGGATCAGGTACATGACGGGAGGTAGGATGAAGGAACAAATTGTCATTGTGGAGCCTCCGATCAAGTTAAGGATGAGGCTGAAGTCAGGTATGGCGAGGCAGATCAGCACCTCAAGCCAGACGATGGAAGTGCGCAGCAGCACGCGCTTCACGCCGAAGTCTGCACACCATTAAAGCTGTTATTGATGTTGTCATTAGTTGCTCCTGTCAAGTGGAAATAGTTAAGAATTTATGTTGGATCCAATTCTTCCTATCCAATTCTCTAAAAATCACCAGTATGTGAGTGGAAGCATGTTTAACTGTTCACATGGCGTACCTTTTGCGCAGGCCCATCGGAAGAAATGATATAATTGCCAATTACACTTGCAATTACTCTAATTTTGACCAATACGCTCGTTCCTTGTAGAGTCCCAAACTTGATCCCGCAAAGTTACAACATGTGGCTCGTAATATCTCATTACGAAGTGTCGTTGTATTTCATTCTTGCCGATGTCGCACGCAGCCGGTACTCTTGCGGTAGAGCACTACAATAACGTGCTGGGCGTCGTCAATTCATATGAATATTGTTTCAGTAACATGATGATGTATAAACGCTTAAGGATGTAACTTGTAAGATGTCCAGAGACACGATGATTGCCTCGAAACAGCCTTAAATTCTCACATGAATGCCTTCAGTGAATTAAAATGGACTTGAAAAACTACACGCACACACAGTTCTGCTAGTGTTTTCATATACGAAGTTACTCAAGTAGAATATTTTTCATGACCGCTTGTAGAAAATCAAGACCCCTACAGTTTCAATTACTGCATGGTTTTTTGAGGACTGTATGTACCTAACAAGAGAAGGCAAACATAGGCAAGATTAGATTATCTTCGTCACTCCTGCCCAAGTCTTGAGCTTGAAGTGCTTGAACGTTGAGTGCTTAAGCGCCTTAGTGCTTGAGCGTATTAGAACTCAAGCGTTTGAGCACTCGAGCATATTAGAACATTATTAGTTTGAGTGCTAAAGCGTTTGAGTGCTAAAGCGTTTGAGTGCTAAAGCGTTTGAGAGCTTAAGCGTTTGAGAGCTTAAGCGTTTGAGAGCTTAAGCGTTTGAGAGCTTAAGCATTTGCAACACGTACTGCAATAATGAATTTATCAACTAGCTAGCATTAACCCCCCTTGTTTGAGCGAAACCGTGAGGCTTCATAAGACACTGCAACGCCATGAGAATAATTAGTGTAGGGGAACACTCGGAGAACAGCAACGTTTCTACCTAAAAGAGGAAGGCAACCCGGAATCACACGGTTCCATCACAGAGCAAGACAGAGTGTTGTGTTTAACAATACGCTCGTCTCTATAGGCGCACCACAATCCACAGCCTCATAGTAGAGCTCTGTAGGTGCATTCAAGTTCTTTAGGTTCCACCTCTTTGTATTGAATCAATGTACTTCACAACTTGAGTAGGAGTGACGAAGATCCCGGAGTCAACAGTATAGTGTACATAAATACACATTTCGGTTATCTCATCAGTGTTTACATAACTCTTTCTGTTGGGTATATATATATATATATATATA